>JAKVIS010000820.1:0-49720 GCA_033119425.1 Bufotes viridis | reverse complement strand
CTGACCTACCTGTTCCAGGAAACCTGGGAATAGGATCCAGCTCGCGCTCAATTGCAACTGCGAGCAATGCTGCACACCAGAGACCAGGTCTCCGCCTTGCAGGCTCCTCTCTTTGCCAATCCAAACCTTTCACCCACAGCACAAATTCCTTGAATTGACTGGTCTGTTCAACTGCTAATCCAAATGGCAAGCTCAGAAAATAAATAGGGCAGCACCAATGAAAATTTCCATAGACGGAACACTGAGCGTGTCAAAGTGGAGTCCCTTAGCATCCACGGACGATGACATCACAATGGGCCCACATTGTTTACCTACCTGGCAGCAGCCATGATGCTTCATTCCTCCAGTCAGGTGTGGAACCGTGCACATCAACAGGTGAGGGTGGAATTGTATTTCTTGGGTCAAGTGTGCCGTGTCACAGGGGTAGGGGCATTGTTTAAAAATGCCCTTTTGTACAGATTAGAATGATGCCTCATTACACCTTGGCAAGTACAGTACACACCAGCAGTCTTACCTATTTCTGGTAGAATGGTCCTCAAAACTTGTTATCTGAACATGTGCCTCCACTGTCAGCACAAGGGAATGTTAATAGGCTAAGTCTGGGGCAAAATCATTTTTGTTTTTCCTCTTGAGAAGCTGCCTTGCAAGTTCAGATCAGTTTAGTGTCTGCAGGTCCTTTTTACCTCAAAGTATTAAGCATAGGTTTTGAAATGTTTTGGTCCATGGAAATTAACTTTGCGTCTGTCTGTCCGATGAGCTCACTTTGGTGGTAGCATACTTCTCCAGGACCTCTGCACCTGACCTACCTGTTCCAGAAACCTGAGAATAGGATCCAGCTCGCGCTCAATTGCAACTGCGAGCAATGCTGCACAGAGACCAGGTTTCCTCCTTGCAGGCTCCCTCTTTTGCAATCCAAACCTTTCACCACAGCACAAATTCCTTGAATTGACTGGTCTGTTCAACTGCTAATCCAAATGGCAAGCTCAGAAAATAAATAGGGCAGCACCAATGAAAATTTCCATAGACGGAACACTGAGCGTGTCAAAGTGGAGTCCCTTAGCATCCACGGACGATGACATCACAATGGGCCCACATTGTTTACCTACCTGGCAGCAGCCATGATGCTTCATTCCTCAGTCAGGTGTGGAACCGTGCACATCAACAGGTGAGGGTGGAATTGTATTTCTTGGGTCAAGTGTGCCGTGTCACAGGGGTAGGGGCATTGTTTAAAAATGCCCTTTTGTACAGATTAGAATGATGCCTCATTACACCTTGGCAAGTACAGTACACACCAGCAGTCTTACCTATTTCTGGTAGAATGGTCCTCAAAACTTGTTATCTGAACATGTGCCTCCACTGTCAGCACAAGGGAATGTTAATAGGCTAAGTCTGGGGCAAAATCATTTTTGTTTTCCTCTTGAGAAGCTGCCTTGCAAGTTCAGATCAGTTTAGTGTCTGCAGGTCCTTTTTACCTCAAGTATTAAGCATAGGTTTTGAAATGTTTTGGTCCATGGAAATTAACTTTGCGTCTGTCTGTCCGATGAGCTCACTTTGGTGGTAGCATACTTCTCCAGGACCTCTGCACCTGACCTACCTGTTCCAGAAACCTGAGAATAGGATCCAGCTAGCGCTCAATTGCAACTACGAGCAATGCTGCACAGAGACCAGGTTTCCTCCTTGCAGGCTCCCTCTTTTGCAATCCAAACCTTTCACCACAGCACAAATTCCTTGAATTGACTGGTCTGTTCAACTGCTAATCCAAATGGCAAGCTCAGAAAATAAATAGGGCAGCACCAATGAAAATTTCCATAGACGGAACACTGAGCGTGTCAAAGTGGAGTCCCTTAGCATCCACGGACGATGACATCACAATGGGCCCACATTGTTTACCTACCTGGCAGCAGCCATGATGCTTCATTCCTCAGTCAGGTGTGGAACCGTGCACATCAACAGGTGAGGGTGGAATTGTATTTCTTGGGTCAAGTGTGCCGTGTCACAGGGGTAGGGGCATTGTTTAAAAATGCCCTTTTGTACAGATTAGAATGATGCCTCATTACACCTTGGCAAGTACAGTACACACCAGCAGTCTTACCTATTTCTGGTAGAATGGTCCTCAAAACTTGTTATCTGAACATGTGCCTCCACTGTCAGCACAAGGGAATGTTAATAGGCTAAGTCTGGGGCAAAATCATTTTTGTTTTCCTCTTGAGAAGCTGCCTTGCAAGTTCAGATCAGTTTAGTGTCTGCAGGTCCTTTTTACCTCAAGTATTAAGCATAGGTTTTGAAATGTTTTGGTCCATGGAAATTAACTTTGCGTCTGTCTGTCCGATGAGCTCACTTTGGTGGTAGCATACTTCTCCAGGACCTCTGCACCTGACCTACCTGTTCCAGAAACCTGAGAATAGGATCCAGCTAGCGCTCAATTGCAACTGCGAGCAATGCTGCACAGAGACCAGGTTTCCTCCTTGCAGGCTCCCTCTTTTGCAATCCAAACCTTTCACCACAGCACAAATTCCTTGAATTGACTGGTCTGTTCAACTGCTAATCCAAATGGCAAGCTCAGAAAATAAATAGGGCAGCACCAATGAAAATTTCCATAGACGGAACACTGAGCGTGTCAAAGTGGAGTCCCTTAGCATCCACGGACGATGACATCACAATGGGCCCACATTGTTTACCTACCTGGCAGCAGCCATGATGCTTCATTCCTCAGTCAGGTGTGGAACCGTGCACATCAACAGGTGAGGGTGGAATTGTATTTCTTGGGTCAAGTGTGCCGTGTCACAGGGGTAGGGGCATTGTTTAAAAATGCCCTTTTGTACAGATTAGAATGATGCCTCATTACACCTTGGCAAGTACAGTACACACCAGCAGTCTTACCTATTTCTGGTAGAATGGTCCTCAAAACTTGTTATCTGAACATGTGCCTCCACTGTCACCACAAGGGAATGTTAATAGGCTAAGTCTGGGGCAAAATCATTTTTGTTTTTCCTCTTGAGAAGCTGCCTTGCAAGTTCAGATCAGATTAGTGTCTGCAGGTCCTTTTTACCTCAAGTATTAAGCATAGGTTTTGAAATGTTTTGGTCCATGGAAATTAACTTTGCGTCTGTCTGTCCGATGAGCTCACTTTGGTGGTAGCATACTTCTCCAGGACCTCTGCACCTGACCTACCTGTTCCAGAAACCTGAGAATAGGATCCAGCTAGCGCTCAATTGCAACTGCGAGCAATGCTGCACAGAGACCAGGTTTCCTCCTTGCTGGCTCCCTCTTTTGCAATCCAAACCTTTCACCACAGCACAAATTCCTTGAATTGACTGATCTATTCAACTGCTAATCCAAATGGCAAGCTCAGAAAATAAATAGGGCAGCACCAATGAAAATTTCCATAGACGGAACACTGAGCGTGTCAAAGTGGAGTCCCTTAGCATCCACGGACGATGACATCACAATGGGCCCACATTGTTTACCTACCTGGCAGCAGCCATGATGCTTCATTCCTCAGTCAGGTGTGGAACCGTGCACATCAACAGGTGAGGGTGGAATTGTATTTCTTGGGTCAAGTGTGCCGTGTCACAGGGGTAGGGGCATTGTTTAAAAATGCCCTTTTGTACAGATTAGAATGATGCCTCATTACACCTTGGCAAGTACAGTACACACCAGCAGTCTTACCTATTTCTGGTAGAATGGTCCTCAAAACTTGTTATCTGAACATGTGCCTCCACTGTCAGCACAAGGGAATGTTAATAGGCTAAGTCTGGGGCAAAATCATTTTTGTTTTCCTCTTGAGAAGCTGCCTTGCAAGTTCAGATCAGTTTAGTGTCTGCAGGTCCTTTTTACCTCAAGTATTAAGCATAGGTTTTGAAATGTTTTGGTCCATGGAAATTAACTTTGCGTCTGTCTGTCCGATGAGCTCACTTTGGTGGTAGCATACTTCTCCAGGACCTCTGCACCTGACCTACCTGTTCCAGAAACCTGAGAATAGGATCCAGCTCGCGCTCAATTGCAACTGCGAGCAATGCTGCACAGAGACCAGGTTTCCTCCTTGCAGGCTCCCTCTTTTGCAATCCAAACCTTTCACCACAGCACAAATTCCTTGAATTGACTGGTCTGTTCAACTGCTAATCCAAATGGCAAGCTCAGAAAACAAATAAGGCAGCACCAATGAAAATTTCCATAGACGGAACACTGAGCATGTCAAAGTGGAGTCCCTTAGCATCCACGGACGATGACATCACAATGGGCCCACATTGTTTACCTACCTGGCAGCAGCCATGATGCTTCATTCCTCATTCAGGTGTGGAACCGTGCACATCAACAGGTGAGGGTGGAATTGTATTTCTTGGGTCAAGTGTGCCGTGTCACAGGGGTAGGGGCATTGTTTAAAAATGCCCTTTTGTACAGATTAGAATGATGCCTCATTACACCTTGGCAAGTACAGTACACACCAGCAGTCTTACCTATTTCTGGTAGAATGGTCCTCAAAACTTGTTTTCTGAACATGTGCCTCCACTGTCAGCACAAGGGAATGTTAATAGGCTAAGTCTGGGGCAAAATCATATTTTGTTTTCCTCTTGGGAAGCTGCCTTGCAGGTTCAGATCAGTTTAGTGACTGCAGGTCCTTTTTACCTAAAGTATTAAGCATAGGTTTTGAAATGTTTTGGTCCATGGAAATTAACTTTGCGTCTGTCTGTCCGATGAACTCACTTTGGTGGTAGCATACTTCTCCAGGACCTCTGCACCTGACCTACCTGTTCCAGAAACCTGAGAATAGGATCCAGCTCGCGCTCAATTGCAACTGCGAGCAATGCTGCACAGAGACCAGGTTTCCTCCTTGCAGGCTCCCTCTTTTGCAATCCAAACCTTTCACCACAGCACAAATTCCTTAAATTGACTGGTCTGTTCAACTGCTAATCCAAATGGCAAGCTCAGAAAATAAATAGGGCAGCACCAATGAAAATTTCCATAGACGGAACACTGAGCGTGTCAAAGTGGAGTCCCTTAGCATCCACGGACGATGACATCACAATGGGCCCACATTGTTTACCTACCTGGCAGCAGCCATGATGCTTCATTCCTCAGTCAGGTGTGGAACCGTGCACATCAACAGGTGAGGGTGGAATTGTATTTCTTGGGTCAAGTGTGCCGTGTCACAGGGGTAGGGGCATTGTTTAAAAATGCCCTTTTGTACAGATTAGAATGATGCCTCATTACACCTTGGCAAGTACAGTACACACCAGCAGTCTTACCTATTTCTGGTAGAATGGTCCTCAAAACTTGTTATCTGAACATGTGCCTCCACTGTCAGCACAAGGGAATGTTAATAGGCTAAGTCTGGGGCAAAATCATTTTTGTTTTCCTCTTGAGAAGCTGCCTTGCAAGTTCAGATCAGTTTAGTGTCTGCAGGTCCTTTTTACCTCAAGTATTAAGCATAGGTTTTGAAATGTTTTGGTCCATGGAAATTAACTTTGCGTCTGTCTGTCCGATGAGCTCACTTTGGTGGTAGCATACTTCTCCAGGACCTCTGCACCTGACCTACCTGTTCCAGAAACCTGAGAATAGGATCCAGCTAGCGCTCAATTGCAACTGCGAGCAATGCTGCACAGAGACCAGGTTTCCTCCTTGCTGGCTCCCTCTTTTGCAATCCAAACCTTTCACCACAGCACAAATTCCTTGAATTGACTGATCTATTCAACTGCTAATCCAAATGGCAAGCTCAGAAAATAAATAGGGCAGCACCAATGAAAATTTCCATAGACGGAACACTGAGCGTGTCAAAGTGGAGTCCCTTAGCATCCACGGACGATGACATCACAATGGGCCCACATTGTTTACCTACCTGGCAGCAGCCATGATGCTTCATTCCTCAGTCAGGTGTGGAACCGTGCACATCAACAGGTGAGGGTGGAATTGTATTTCTTGGGTCAAGTGTGCCGTGTCACAGGGGTAGGGGCATTGTTTAAAAATGCCCTTTTGTACAGATTAGAATGATGCCTCATTACACCTTGGCAAGTACAGTACACACCAGCAGTCTTACCTATTTCTGGTAGAATGGTCCTCAAAACTTGTTATCTGAACATGTGCCTCCACTGTCAGCACAAGGGAATGTTAATAGGCTAAGTCTGGGGCAAAATCATTTTTGTTTTCCTCTTGAGAAGCTGCCTTGCAAGTTCAGATCAGTTTAGTGTCTGCAGGTCCTTTTTACCTCAAGTATTAAGCATAGGTTTTGAAATGTTTTGGTCCATGGAAATTAACTTTGCGTCTGTCTGTCCGATGAGCTCACTTTGGTGGTAGCATACTTCTCCAGGACCTCTGCACCTGACCTACCTGTTCCAGAAACCTGAGAATAGGATCCAGCTAGCGCTCAATTGCAACTGCGAGCAATGCTGCACAGAGACCAGGTTTCCTCCTTGCAGGCTCCCTCTTTTGCAATCCAAACCTTTCACCACAGCACAAATTCCTTGAATTGACTGGTCTGTTCAACTGCTAATCCAAATGGCAAGCTCAGAAAATAAATAGGGCAGCACCAATGAAAATTTCCATAGACGGAACACTGAGCGTGTCAAAGTGGAGTCCCTTAGCATCCACGGACGATGACATCACAATGGGCCCACATTGTTTACCTACCTGGCAGCAGCCATGATGCTTCATTCCTCAGTCAGGTGTGGAACCGTGCACATCAACAGGTGAGGGTGGAATTGTATTTCTTGGGTCAAGTGTGCCGTGTCACAGGGGTAGGGGCATTGTTTAAAAATGCCCTTTTGTACAGATTAGAATGATGCCTCATTACACCTTGGCAAGTACAGTACACACCAGCAGTCTTACCTATTTCTGGTAGAATGGTCCTCAAAACTTGTTATCTGAACATGTGCCTCCACTGTCAGCACAAGGGAATGTTAATAGGCTAAGTCTGGGGCAAAATCATTTTTGTTTTCCTCTTGAGAAGCTGCCTTGCAAGTTCAGATCAGTTTAGTGTCTGCAGGTCCTTTTTACCTCAAGTATTAAGCATAGGTTTTGAAATGTTTTGGTCCATGGAAATTAACTTTGCGTCTGTCTGTCCGATGAGCTCACTTTGGTGGTAGCATACTTCTCAGGACCTCTGCACCTGACCTACCTGTTCCAGAAACCTGAGAATAGGATCCAGCTAGCGCTCAATTGCAACTGCGAGCAATGCTGCACAGAGACCAGGTTTCCTCCTTGCAGGCTCCCTCTTTTGCAATCCAAACCTTTCACCACAGCACAAATTCCTTGAATTGACTGGTCTGTTCAACTGCTAATCCAAATGGCAAGCTCAGAAAATAAATAGGGCAGCACCAATGAAAATTTCCATAGACGGAACACTGAGCGTGTCAAAGTGGAGTCCCTTAGCATCCACGGACGATGACATCACAATGGGCCCACATTGTTTACCTACCTGGCAGCAGCCATGATGCTTCATTCCTCAGTCAGGTGTGGAACCGTGCACATCAACAGGTGAGGGTGGAATTGTATTTCTTGGGTCAAGTGTGCCGTGTCACAGGGGTAGGGGCATTGTTTAAAAATGCCCTTTTGTACAGATTAGAATGATGCCTCATTACACCTTGGCAAGTACAGTACACACCAGCAGTCTTACCTATTTCTGGTAGAATGGTCCTCAAAACTTGTTATCTGAACATGTGCCTCCACTGTCAGCACAAGGGAATGTTAATAGGCTAAGTCTGGGGCAAAATCATTTTTGTTTTCCTCTTGAGAAGCTGCCTTGCAAGTTCAGATCAGTTTAGTGTCTGCAGGTCCTTTTTACCTCAAGTATTAAGCATAGGTTTTGAAATGTTTTGGTCCATGGAAATTAACTTTGCGTCTGTCTGTCCGATGAGCTCACTTTGGTGGTAGCATACTTCTCCAGGACCTCTGCACCTGACCTACCTGTTCCAGAAACCTGAGAATAGGATCCAGCTAGCGCTCAATTGCAACTGCGAGCAATGCTGCACAGAGACCAGGTTTCCTCCTTGCTGGCTCCCTCTTTTGCAATCCAAACCTTTCACCACAGCACAAATTCCTTGAATTGACTGGTCTATTCAACTGCTAATCCAAATGGCAAGCTCAGAAAATAAATAGGGCAGCACCAATGAAAATTTCCATAGACGGAACACTGAGCGTGTCAAAGTGGAGTCCCTTAGCATCCACGGACGATGACATCACAATGGGCCCACATTGTTTACCTACCTGGCAGCAGCCATGATGCTTCATTCCTCAGTCAGGTGTGGAACCGTGCACATCAACAGGTGAGGGTGGAATTGTATTTCTTGGGTCAAGTGTGCCGTGTCACAGGGGTAGGGGCATTGTTTAAAAATGCCCTTTTGTACAGATTAGAATGATGCCTCATTACACCTTGGCAAGTACAGTACACACCAGCAGTCTTACCTATTTCTGGTAGAATGGTCCTCAAAACTTGTTATCTGAACATGTGCCTCCACTGTCAGCACAAAGGGAATGTTAATAGGCTAAGTCTGGGGCAAAATCATTTTTGTTTTCCTCTTGAGAAGCTGCCTTGCAAGTTCAGATCAGTTTAGTGTCTGCAGGTCCTTTTTACCTCAAGTATTAAGCATAGGTTTTGAAATGTTTTGGTCCATGGAAATTAACTGCGTCTGTCTGTCCGATGAGCTCACTTTGGTGGTAGCATACTTCTCCAGGACCTCTGCACCTGACCTACCTGTTCCAGAAACCTGAGAATAGGATCCAGCTCGCGCTCAATTGCAACTGCGAGCAATGCTGCACAGAGACCAGGTTTCCTCCTTGCAGGCTCCCTCTTTTGCAATCCAAACCTTTCACCAAAGCACAAATTCCTTGAATTGACTGGTCTGTTCAACTGCTAATCCAAATGGCAAGCTCAGAAAACAAATAAGGCAGCACCAATGAAAATGTCCATAGACGGAACACTGAGCATGTCAAAGTGGAGTCCCTTAGCATCCACGGACGATGACATCACAATGGGCCCACATTGTTTTTCCTACCTGGCAGCAGCCATGATGCTTCATTCCTCATTCAGGTGTGGAACCGTGCACATCAACAGGTGAGGGTGGAATTGTATTTCTTGGGTCAAGTGCGCCGTGTCACAGGGGTAGGGGCATTGTTTAAAAATGCCCTTTTGTACAGATTAGAATGATGCCTCATTACACCTTGGCAAGTACAGTACACACCAGCAGTCTTACCTATTTCTAGTAGAATGGTCCTCAAAACTTGTTATCTGAACATGTGCCTCCACTGTCAGCACAAGGGAATGTTAATAGGCTAAGTCTGGGGCAAAATCATATTTTGTTTTCCTCTTGGGAAGCTGCCTTGCAGGTTCAGATCAGTTTAGTGACTGCAGGTCCTTTTTACCTAAAGTATTAAGCATAGGTTTTGAAATGTTTTGGTCCATGGAAATTAACTGCGTCTGTCTGTCCGATGAACTCACTTTGGTGGTAGCATACTTCTCCAGGACCTCTGCACCTGACCTACCTGTTCCAGAAACCTGAGAATAGGATCCAGCTCGCGCTCAATTGCAACTGCGAGCAATGCTGCACAGAGACCAGGTTTCCTCCTTGCAGGCTCCCTCTTTTGCAATCCAAACCTTTCACCACAGCACAAATTCCTTAAATTGACTGGTCTGTTCAACTGCTAATCCAAATGGCAAGCTCAGAAAATAAATAGGGCAGCACCAATGAAAATTTCCATAGACGGAACACTGAGCGTGTCAAAGTGGAGTCCCTTAGCATCCACGGACGATGACATCACAATGGGCCCACATTGTTTACCTACCTGGCAGCAGCCATGATGCTTCATTCCTCAGTCAGGTGTGGAACCGTGCACATCAACAGGTGAGGGTGGAATTGTATTTCTTGGGTCAAGTGTGCCGTGTCACAGGGGTAGGGGCATTGTTTAAAAATGCCCTTTTGTACAGATTAGAATGATGCCTCATTACACCTTAGCAAGTACAGTACACACCAGCAGTCTTACCTATTTCTGGTAGAATGGTCCTCAAAACTTGTTATCTGAACATGTGCCTCCACTGTCACCACAAGGGAATGTTAATAGGCTAAGTCTGGGGCAAAATCATTTTTGTTTTCCTCTTGAGAAGCTGCCTTGCAAGTTCAGATCAGTTTAGTGTCTGCAGGTCCTTTTTACCTCAAGTATTAAGCATAGGTTTTGAAATGTTTTGGTCCATGGAAATTAACTTTGCGTCTGTCTGTCCGATGAGCTCACTTTGGTGGTAGCATACTTCTCCAGGACCTCTGCACCTGACCTACCTGTTCCAGAAACCTGAGAATAGGATCCAGCTAGCGCTCAATTGCAACTGCGAGCAATGCTGCACAGAGACCAGGTTTCCTCCTTGCTGGCTCCCTCTTTTGCAATCCAAACCTTTCACCACAGCACAAATTCCTTGAATTGACTGATCTATTCAACTGCTAATCCAAATGGCAAGCTCAGAAAATAAATAGGGCAGCACCAATGAAAATTTCCATAGACGGAACACTGAGCGTGTCAAAGTGGAGTCCCTTAGCATCCACGGACGATGACATCACAATGGGCCCACATTGTTTACCTACCTGGCAGCAGCCATGATGCTTCATTCCTCAGTCAGGTGTGGAACCGTGCACATCAACAGGTGAGGGTGGAATTGTATTTCTTGGGTCAAGTGTGCCGTGTCACAGGGGTAGGGGCATTGTTTAAAAATGCCCTTTTGTACAGATTAGAATGATGCCTCATTACACCTTGGCAAGTACAGTACACACCAGCAGTCTTACCTATTTCTGGTAGAATGGTCCTCAAAACTTGTTATCTGAACATGTGCCTCCACTGTCAGCACAAGGGAATGTTAATAGGCTAAGTCTGGGGCAAAATCATTTTTGTTTTCCTCTTGAGAAGCTGCCTTGCAAGTTCAGATCAGTTTAGTGTCTGCAGGTCCTTTTTACCTCAAGTATTAAGCATAGGTTTTGAAATGTTTTGGTCCATGGAAATTAACTTTGCGTCTGTCTGTCCGATGAGCTCACTTTGGTGGTAGCATACTTCTCCAGGACCTCTGCACCTGACCTACCTGTTCCAGAAACCTGAGAATAGGATCCAGCTCGCGCTCAATTGCAACTGCGAGCAATGCTGCACAGAGACCAGGTTTCCTCCTTGCAGGCTCCCTCTTTTGCAATCCAAACCTTTCACCACAGCACAAATTCCTTGAATTGACTGGTCTGTTCAACTGCTAATCCAAATGGCAAGCTCAGAAAACAAATAAGGCAGCACCAATGAAAATTTCCATAGACGGAACACTGAGCATGTCAAAGTGGAGTCCCTTAGCATCCACGGACGATGACATCACAATGGGCCCACATTGTTTACCTACCTGGCAGCAGCCATGATGCTTCATTCCTCATTCAGGTGTGGAACCGTGCACATCAACAGGTGAGGGTGGAATTGTATTTCTTGGGTCAAGTGTGCCGTGTCACAGGGGTAGGGGCATTGTTTAAAAATGCCCTTTTGTACAGATTAGAATGATGCCTCATTACACCTTGGCAAGTACAGTACACACCAGCAGTCTTACCTATTTCTGGTAGAATGGTCCTCAAAACTTGTTTTCTGAACATGTGCCTCCACTGTCAGCACAAGGGAATGTTAATAGGCTAAGTCTGGGGCAAAATCATATTTTGTTTTCCTCTTGAGAAGCTGCCTTGCAGGTTCAGATCAGTTTAGTGACTGCAGGTCCTTTTTACCTAAAGTATTAAGCATAGGTTTTGAAATGTTTTGGTCCATGGAAATTAACTTTGCGTCTGTCTGTCCGATGAACTCACTTTGGTGGTAGCATACTTCTCCAGGACCTCTGCACCTGACCTACCTGTTCCAGAAACCTGAGAATAGGATCCAGCTCGCGCTCAATTGCAGCTACGAGCAATGCTGCACAGAGACCAGGTTTCCTCCTTGCAGGCTCCCTCTTTTGCAATCCAAACCTTTCACCACAGCACAAATTCCTTAAATTGACTGGTCTGTTCAACTGCTAATCCAAATGGCAAGCTCAGAAAATAAATAGGGCAGCACCAATGAAAATTTCCATAGACGGAACACTGAGCGTGTCAAAGTGGAGTCCCTTAGCATCCACGGACGATGACATCACAATGGGCCCACATTGTTTACCTACCTGGCAGCAGCCATGATGCTTCATTCCTCAGTCAGGTGTGGAACCGTGCACATCAACAGGTGAGGGTGGAATTGTATTTCTTGGGTCAAGTGTGCCGTGTCACAGGGGTAGGGGCATTGTTTAAAAATGCCCTTTTGTACAGATTAGAATGATGCCTCATTACACCTTGGCAAGTACAGTACACACCAGCAGTCTTACCTATTTCTGGTAGAATGGTCCTCAAAACTTGTTATCTGAACATGTGCCTCCACTGTCACCACAAGGGAATGTTAATAGGCTAAGTCTGGGGCAAAATCATTTTTGTTTTTCCTCTTGAGAAGCTGCCTTGCAAGTTCAGATCAGTTTAGTGTCTGCAGGTCCTTTTTACCTCAAGTATTAAGCATAGGTTTTGAAATGTTTTGGTCCATGGAAATTAACTTTGCGTCTGTCTGTCCGATGAGCTCACTTTGGTGGTAGCATACTTCTCCAGGACCTCTGCACCTGACCTACCTGTTCCAGAAACCTGAGAATAGGATCCAGCTAGCGCTCAATTGCAACTGCGAGCAATGCTGCACAGAGACCAGGTTTCCTCCTTGCTGGCTCCCTCTTTTGCAATCCAAACCTTTCACCACAGCACAAATTCCTTGAATTGACTGATCTATTCAACTGCTAATCCAAATGGCAAGCTCAGAAAATAAATAGGGCAGCACCAATGAAAATTTCCATAGACGGAACACTGAGCGTGTCAAAGTGGAGTCCCTTAGCATCCACGGACGATGACATCACAATGGGCCCACATTGTTTACCTACCTGGCAGCAGCCATGATGCTTCATTCCTCAGTCAGGTGTGGAACCGTGCACATCAACAGGTGAGGGTGGAATTGTATTTCTTGGGTCAAGTGTGCCGTGTCACAGGGTAGGGGCATTGTTTAAAAATGCCCTTTTGTACAGATTAGAATGATGCCTCATTACACCTTGGCAAGTACAGTACACACCAGCAGTCTTACCTATTTCTGGTAGAATGGTCCTCAAAACTTGTTATCTGAACATGTGCCTCCACTGTCAGCACAAGGGAATGTTAATAGGCTAAGTCTGGGGCAAAATCATTTTTGTTTTCCTCTTGAGAAGCTGCCTTGCAAGTTCAGATCAGTTTAGTGTCTGCAGGTCCTTTTTACCTCAAGTATTAAGCATAGGTTTTGAAATGTTTTGGTCCATGGAAATTAACTTTGCGTCTGTCTGTCCGATGAGCTCACTTTGGTGGTAGCATACTTCTCCAGGACCTCTGCACCTGACCTACCTGTTCCAGAAACCTGAGAATAGGATCCAGCTCGCGCTCAATTGCAACTGCGAGCAATGCTGCACAGAGACCAGGTTTCCTCCTTGCAGGCTCCCTCTTTTGCAATCCAAACCTTTCACCACAGCACAAATTCCTTAAATTGACTGGTCTGTTCAACTGCTAATCCAAATGGCAAGCTCAGAAAATAAATAGAGGCAGCACCAATGAAAATTTCCATAGACGGAACACTGAGCGTGTCAAAGTGGAGTCCCTTAGCATCCACGGACGATGACATCACAATGGGCCCACATTGTTTACCTACCTGGCAGCAGCCATGATGCTTCATTCCTCAGTCAGGTGTGGAACCGTGCACATCAACAGGTGAGGGTGGAATTGTATTTCTTGGGTCAAGTGTGCCGTGTCACAGGGTAGGGGCATTGTTTAAAAATGCCCTTTTGTACAGATTAGAATGATGCCTCATTACACCTTGGCAAGTACAGTACACACCAGCAGTCTTACCTATTTCTGGTAGAATGGTCCTCAAAACTTGTTATCTGAACATGTGCCTCCACTGTCACCACAAGGGAATGTTAATAGGCTAAGTCTGGGGCAAAATCATTTTTGTTTTCCTCTTGAGAAGCTGCCTTGCAAGTTCAGATCAGTTTAGTGTCTGCAGGTCCTTTTTACCTCAAGTATTAAGCATAGGTTTTGAAATGTTTTGGTCCATGGAAATTAACTTTGCGTCTGTCTGTCCGATGAGCTCACTTTGGTGGTAGCATACTTCTCCAGGACCTCTGCACCTGACCTACCTGTTCCAGAGACCTGAGAATAGGATCCAGCTAGCGCTCAATTGCAACTGCGAGCAATGCTGCACAGAGACCAGGTTTCCTCCTTGCTGGCTCCCTCTTTTGCAATCCAAACCTTTCACCACAGCACAAATTCCTTGAATTGACTGGTCTGTTCAACTGCTAATCCAAATGGCAAGCTCAGAAAACAAATAAGGCAGCACCAATGAAAATTTCCATAGACGGAACACTGAGCATGTCAAAGTGGAGTCCCTTAGCATCCACGGACGATGACATCACAATGGGCCCACATTGTTTACCTACCTGGCAGCAGCCATGATGCTTCATTCCTCAGTCAGGTGTGGAACCGTGCACATCAACAGGTGAGGGTGGAATTGTATTTCTTGGGTCAAGTGTGCCGTGTCACAGGGGTAGGGGCATTGTTTAAAAATGCCCTTTTGTACAGATTAGAATGATGCCTCATTACACCTTGGCAAGTACAGTACACACCAGCAGTCTTACCTATTTCTGGTAGAATGGTCCTCAAAACTTGTTTTCTGAACATGTGCCTCCACTGTCAGCACAAGGGAATGTTAATAGGCTAAGTCTGGGGCAAAATCATATTTTGTTGTTCCTCTTGGGAAGCTGCCTTGCAGGTTCAGATCAGTTTAGTGACTGCAGGTCCTTTTTACCTAAAGTATTAAGCATAGGTTTTGAAATGTTTTGGTCCATGGAAATTAACTTTGCGTCTGTCTGTCCGATGAACTCACTTTGGTGGTAGCATACTTCTCCAGGACCTCTGCACCTGACCTACCTGTTCCAGAAACCTGAGAATAGGATCCAGCTCGCGCTCAATTGCAACTGCGAGCAATGCTGCACAGAGACCAGGTTTCCTCCTTGCAGGCTCCCTCTTTTGCAATCCAAACCTTTCACCACAGCACAAATTCCGTAAATTGACTGGTCTGTTCAACTGCTAATCCAAATGGCAAGCTCAGAAAATAAATAGGGCAGCACCAATGAAAATTTCCATAGACGGAACACTGAGCGTGTCAAAGTGGAGTCCCTTAGCATCCACGGACGATGACATCACAATGGGCCCACATTGTTTACCTACCTGGCAGCAGCCATGATGCTTCATTCCTCAGTCAGGTGTGGAACCGTGCACATCAACAGGTGAGGGTGGAATTGTATTTCTTGGGTCAAGTGTGCCGTGTCACAGGGGTAGGGGCATTGTTTAAAAATGCCCTTTTGTACAGATTAGAATGATGCCTCATTACACCTTGGCAAGTACAGTACACACCAGCAGTCTTACCTATTTCTGGTAGAATGGTCCTCAAAACTTGTTATCTGAACATGTGCCTCCACTGTCAGCACAAAGGAATGTTAATAGGCTAAGTCTGGGGCAAAATCATTTTTGTTTTCCTCTTGAGAAGCTGCCTTGCAAGTTCAGATCAGTTTAGTGTCTGCAGGTCCTTTTACCTCAAGTATTAAGCATAGGTTTTGAAATGTTTTGGTCCATGGAAATTAACTTTGCGTCTGTCTGTCCGATGAGCTCACTTTGGTGGTAGCATACTTCTCCAGGACCTCTGCACCTGACCTACCTGTTCCAGAAACCTGAGAATAGGATCCAGCTAGCGCTCAATTGCAACTGCGAGCAATGCTGCACAGAGACCAGGTTTCCTCCTTGCAGGCTCCCTCTTTTGCAATCCAAACCTTTCACCACAGCACAAATTCCTTGAATTGACTGGTCTGTTCAACTGCTAATCCAAATGGCAAGCTCAGAAAACAAATAAGGCAGCACCAATGAAAATTTCCATAGACGGAACACTGAGCATGTCAAAGTGGAGTCCCTTAGCATCCACGGACGATGACATCACAATGGGCCCACATTGTTTACCTACCTGGCAGCAGCCATGATGCTTCTTTCCTCATTCAGGTGTGGAACCGTGCACATCAACAGATGAGGGTGGAATTGTATTTCTTGGGTCAAGTGTGCCGTGTCACAGGGGTAGGGGCATTGTTTAAAAATGCCCTTTTGTACAGATTAGAATGATGCCTCATTACACCTTGGCAAGTACAGTACACACCAGCAGTCTTACCTATTTCTGGTAGAATGGTCCTCAAAACTTGTTATCTGAACATGTGCCTCCACTGTCAGCACAAGGGAATGTTAATAGGCTAAGTCTGGGGCAAAATAATTTTTTTTTTTCCTCTTGAGAAGCTGCCTTGCAAGTTCAGATCAGTTTA
Organism: Bufotes viridis; assembly: GCA_033119425.1. Lineage (NCBI taxonomy): Eukaryota > Metazoa > Chordata > Amphibia > Anura > Bufonidae > Bufotes > Bufotes viridis. The sequence goes on along the minus strand of JAKVIS010000820.1, from coordinate 33,294 downwards.
GTGTCTGCAGGTCCTTTTTACCTCAAGTATTAAGCATAGGTTTTGAAATGTTTTGGTCCATGGAAATTAACTTTGCGTCTGTCTGTCCGATGAGCTCACTTTGGTGGTAGCATACTTCTCCAGGACCTCTGCACCTGACCTACCTGTTCCAGAAACCTGAGAATAGGATCCAGCTCGTGCTTAATTCCAAAAGCGAGCAATGCTGCACAGAGACCAGGTTTCCTCCTTGCAGGCTCCCTCTTTTGCAATCCAAACCTTTCACCACAGCACAAATTCCTTGAATTGACTGGTCTGTTCAACTGCTTATCCAAATGGCAAGCTCAGAAAATAAATAGGGCAGCACCAATGAAAATTTCCATAGACGGAACACTGAGCGTGTCAAAGTGGAGTCCCTTAGCATCCACGGACGATGACATCACAATGGGCCCACATTGTTTACCTACCTGGCAGCAGCCATGATGCTTCATTCCTCAGTCAGGTGTGGAACCGTGCACATCAACAGGTGAGGGTGGAATTGTATTTCTTGGGTCAAGTGTGCCGTGTCACAGGGGTAGGGGCATTGTTTAAAAATGCCCTTTTGTACAGATTAGAATGATGCCTCAGTATACCTTGGCAAGAACAGTACACACCAGCAGTCTTACATATTTCTGGTAGAATGGTCCTCAAAACTTGTTATCTGAACATGTGCCTCCACTGTCAGCACAAGGGAATGTTAATAGGCTAAGTCTGGGGCAAAATCATTTTTGTTTTCCTCTTGGGAAGCTGCCTTGCAAGTTCAGATCAGTTTAGTGTCTGCAGGTCCTTTTTACCTCAAGTATTAAGCATAGGTTTTGAAATGTTTTGGTCCATGGAAATTAACTTTGCGTCTGTCTGTCCGATGAGCTCACTTTGGTGGTAGCATACTTCTCCAGGACCTCTGCACCTGACCTACCTGTTCCAGAGACCTGCGAATAGGATCCAGCTAGCGCTCAATTGCAACTGCGAGCAATGCTGCACAGAGACCAGGTTTCCTCCTTGCTGGCTCCCTCTTTTGCAATCCAAACCTTTCACCACAGCACAAATTCCTTGAATTGACTGGTCTGTTCAACTGCTAATCCAAATGGCAAGCTCAGAAAACAAATAAGGCAGCACCAATGAAAATTTCCATAGACGGAACACTGAGCATGTCAAAGTGGAGTCCCTTAGCATCCACGGACGATGACATCACAATGGGCCCACATTGTTTACCTACCTGGCAGCAGCCATGATGCTTCATTCCTCATTCAGGTGTGGAACCGTGCACATCAACAGGTGAGGGTGGAATTGTATTTCTTGGGTCAAGTGTGCCGTGTCACAGGGGTAGGGGCATTGTTTAAAAATGCCCTTTTGTACAGATTAGAATGATGCCTCATTACACCTTGGCAAGTACAGTACACACCAGCAGTCTTACCTATTTCTGGTAGAATGGTCCTCAAAACTTGTTATCTGAACATGTGCCTCCACTGTCAGCACAAGGGAATGTTAATAGGCTAAGTCTGGGGCAAAATCATTTTTGTTTTCCTCTTGAGAAGCTGCCTTGCAAGTTCAGATCAGATTAGTGTCTGCAGGTCCTTTTTACCTCAAGTATTAAGCATAGGTTTTGAAATGTTTTGGTCCATGGAAATTAACTTTGCGTCTGTCTGTCCGATGAGCTCACTTTGGTGGTAGCATACTTCTCCAGGACCTCTGCACCTGACCTACCTGTTCCAGAAACCTGAGAATAGGATCCAGCTAGCGCTCAATTGCAACTGCGAGCAATGCTGCACAGAGACCAGGTTTCCTCCTTGCAGGCTCCCTCTTTTGCAATCCAAACCTTTCACCACAGCACAAATTCCTTGAATTGACTGGTCTGTTCAACTGCTTATCCAAATGGCAAGCTCAGAAAATAAATAGGGCAGCAACAATGAAAATTTCCATAGACGGAACACTGAGCGTGTCAAAGTGGAGTCCCTTAGCATCCACGGACGATGACATCACAATGGGCCCACATTGTTTACCTACCTGGCAGCAGCCATGATGCTTCATTCCTCAGTCAGGTGTGGAACCGTGCACATCAACAGGTGAGGGTGGAATTGTATTTCTTGGGTCAAGTGTGCCGTGTCACAGGGGTAGGGGCATTGTTTAAAAATGCCCTTTTGTACAGATTAGAATGATGCCTTAGTATACCTTGGCAAGAACAGTACACACCAGCAGTCTTACATATTTCTGGTAGAATGGTCCTCAAAACTTGTTATCTGAACATGTGCCTCCACTGTCAGCACAAGGGAATGTTAATAGGCTAAGTCTGGGGCAAAATCATTTTTGTTTTCCTCTTGGGAAGCTGCCTTGCAAGTTCAGATCAGTTTAGTGTATGCAGGTCCTTTTTACCTCAAGTATTAAGCATAGGTTTTGAAATGTTTTGGTCCATGGAAATTAACTTTGCGTCTGTCTGTCCGATGAGCTCACTTTGGTGGTAGCATACTTCTCCAGGACCTCTGCACCTGACCTACCTGTTCCAGAGACCTGCGAATAGGATCCAGCTAGCGCTCAATTGCAACTGCGAGCAATGCTGCACAGAGACCAGGTTTCCTCCTTGCTGGCTCCCTCTTTTGCAATCCAAACCTTTCACCACAGCACAAATTCCTTGAATTGACTGGTCTGTTCAACTGCTAATCCAAATGGCAAGCTCAGAAAACAAATAAGGCAGCACCAATGAAAATTTCCATAGACGGAACACTGAGCATGTCAAAGTGGAGTCCCTTAGCATCCACGGACGATGACATCACAATGGGCCCACATTGTTTACCTACCTGGCAGCAGCCATGATGCTTCATTCCTCATTCAGGTGTGGAACCGTGCACATCAACAGGTGAGGGTGGAATTGTATTTCTTGGGTCAAGTGTGCCGTGTCACAGGGGTAGGGGCATTGTTTAAAAATGCCCTTTTGTACAGATTAGAATGATGCCTCATTACACCTTGGCAAGTACAGTACACACCAGCAGTCTTACCTATTTCTGGTAGAATGGTCCTCAAAACTTGTTTTCTGAACATGTGCCTCCACTGTCAGCACAAGGGAATGTTAATAGGCTAAGTCTGGGGCAAAATCATATTTTGTTTTCCTCTTGGGAAGCTGCCTTGCAGGTTCAGATCAGTTTAGTGACTGCAGGTCCTTTTTACCTAAAGTATTAAGCATAGGTTTTGAAATGTTTTGGTCCATGGAAATTAACTTTGCGTCTGTCTGTCCGATGAACTCACTTTGGTGGTAGCATACTTCTCCAGGACCTCTGCACCTGACCTACCTGTTCCAGAAACCTGAGAATAGGATCCAGCTCGCGCTCAATTGCAACTACGAGCAATGCTGCACAGAGACCAGGTTTCCTCCTTGCAGGCTCCCTCTTTTGCAATCCAAACCTTTCACCACAGCACAAATTCCTTGAATTGACTGGTCTGTTCAACTGCTAATCCAAATGGCAAGCTCAGAAAACAAATAAGGCAGCACCAATGAAAATTTCCATAGACGGAACACTGAGCATGTCAAAGTGGAGTCCCTTAGCATCCACGGACGATGACATCACAATGGGCCCACATTGTTTACCTACCTGGCAGCAGCCATGATGCTTCATTCCTCATTCAGGTGTGGAACCGTGCACATCAACAGGTGAGGGTGGAATTGTATTTCTTGGGTCAAGTGTGCCGTGTCACAGGGGTAGGGGCATTGTTTAAAAATGCCCTTTTGTACAGATTAGAATGATGCCTCATTACACCTTGGCAAGTACAGTACACACCAGCAGTCTTACCTATTTCTGGTAGAATGGTCCTCAAAACTTGTTATCTGAACATGTGCCTCCACTGTCAGCACAAGGGAATGTTAATAGGCTAAGTCTGGGGCAAAATAATTTTTGTTTTCCTCTTGAGAAGCTGCCTTGCAAGTTCAGATCAGTTTAGTGTCTGCAGGTCCTTTTTACCTCAAGTATTAAGCATAGGTTTTGAAATGTTTTGGTCCATGGAAATTAACTTTGCGTCTGTCTGTCCGATGAGCTCACTTTGGTGGTAGCATACTTCTCCAGGACCTCTGCACCTGACCTACCTGTTCCAGAAACCTGAGAATAGGATCCAGCTCGTGCTTAATTCCAAAAGCGAGCAATGCTGCACAGAGACCAGGTTTCCTCCTTGCAGGCTCCCTCTTTTGCAATCCAAACCTTTCACCACAGCACAAATTCCTTGAATTGACTGGTCTGTTCAACTGCTTATCCAAATGGCAAGCTCAGAAAATAAATAGGGCAGCACCAATGAAAATTTCCATAGACGGAACACTGAGCGTGTCAAAGTGGAGTCCCTTAGCATCCACGGACGATGACATCACAATGGGCCCACATTGTTTACCTACCTGGCAGCAGCCATGATGCTTCATTCCTCAGTCAGGTGTGGAACCGTGCACATCAACAGGTGAGGGTGGAATTGTATTTCTTGGGTCAAGTGTGCCGTGTCACAGGGGTAGGGGCATTGTTTAAAAATGCCCTTTTGTACAGATTAGAATGATGCCTTAGTATACCTTGGCAAGAACAGTACACACCAGCAGTCTTACATATTTCTGGTAGAATGGTCCTCAAAACTTGTTATCTGAACATGTGCCTCCACTGTCAGCACAAGGGAATGTTAATAGGCTAAGTCTGGGGCAAAATCATTTTTGTTTTTCCTCTTGGGAAGCTGCCTTGCAAGTTCAGATCAGTTTAGTGTCTGCAGGTCCTTTTTACCTCAAGTATTAAGCATAGGTTTTGAAATGTTTTGGTCCATGGAAATTAACTTTGCGTCTGTCTGTCCGATGAGCTCACTTTGGTGGTAGCATACTTCTCCAGGACCTCTGCACCTGACCTACCTGTTCCAGAGACCTGCGAATAGGATCCAGCTAGCGCTCAATTGCAACTGCGAGCAATGCTGCACAGAGACCAGGTTTCCTCCTTGCTGGCTCCCTCTTTTGCAATCCAAACCTTTCACCACAGCACAAATTCCTTGAATTGACTGGTCTGTTCAACTGCTAATCCAAATGGCAAGCTCAGAAAACAAATAAGGCAGCACCAATGAAAATTTCCATAGACGGAACACTGAGCATGTCAAAGTGGAGTCCCTTAGCATCCACGGACGATGACATCACAATGGGCCCACATTGTTTACCTACCTGGCAGCAGCCATGATGCTTCATTCCTCATTCAGGTGTGGAACCGTGCACATCAACAGGTGAGGGTGGAATTGTATTTCTTGGGTCAAGTGTGCCGTGTCACAGGGGTAGGGGCATTGTTTAAAAATGCCCTTTTGTACAGATTAGAATGATGCCTCATTACACCTTGGCAAGTACAGTACACACCAGCAGTCTTACCTATTTCTGGTAGAATGGTCCTCAAAACTTGTTATCTGAACATGTGCCTCCACTGTCACCACAAGGGAATGTTAATAGGCTAAGTCTGGGGCAAAATCATTTTTGTTTTCCTCTTGAGAAGCTGCCTTGCAAGTTCAGATCAGATTAGTGTCTGCAGGTCCTTTTTACCTCAAGTATTAAGCATAGGTTTTGAAATGTTTTGGTCCATGGAAATTAACTTTGCGTCTGTCTGTCCGATGAGCTCACTTTGGTGGTAGCATACTTCTCCAGGACCTCTGCACCTGACCTACCTGTTCCAGAAACCTGAGAATAGGATCCAGCTAGCGCTCAATTGCAACTGCGAGCAATGCTGCACAGAGACCAGGTTTCCTCCTTGCAGGCTCCCTCTTTTGCAATCCAAACCTTTCACCACAGCACAAATTCCTTGAATTGACTGGTCTGTTCAACTGCTTATCCAAATGGCAAGCTCAGAAAATAAATAGGGCAGCAACAATGAAAATTTCCATAGACGGAACACTGAGCGTGTCAAAGTGGAGTCCCTTAGCATCCACGGACGATGACATCACAATGGGCCCACATTGTTTACCTACCTGGCAGCAGCCATGATGCTTCATTCCTCAGTCAGGTGTGGAACCGTGCACATCAACAGGTGAGGGTGGAATTGTATTTCTTGGGTCAAGTGTGCCGTGTCACAGGGGTAGGGGCATTGTTTAAAAATGCCCTTTTGTACAGAATTAGAATGATGCCTTAGTATACCTTGGCAAGAACAGTACACACCAGCAGTCTTACATATTTCTGGTAGAATGGTCCTCAAAACTTGTTATCTGAACATGTGCCTCCACTGTCAGCACAAGGGAATGTTAATAGGCTAAGTCTGGGGCAAAATCATTTTTTGTTTTCCTCTTGGGAAGCTGCCTTGCAAGTTCAGATCAGTTTAGTGTCTGCAGGTCCTTTTTACCTCAAGTATTAAGCATAGGTTTTGAAATGTTTTGGTCCATGGAAATTAACTGTGCGTCTGTCTGTCCGATGAGCTCACTTTGGTGGTAGCATACTTCTCCAGGACCTCTGCACCTGACCTACCTGTTCCAGAGACCTGCGAATAGGATCCAGCTAGCGCTCAATTGCAACTGCGAGCAATGCTGCACAGAGACCAGGTTTCCTCCTTGCTGGCTCCCTCTTTTGCAATCCAAACCTTTCACCACAGCACAAATTCCTTGAATTGACTGGTCTGTTCAACTGCTAATCCAAATGGCAAGCTCAGAAAACAAATAAGGCAGCACCAATGAAAATTTCCATAGACGGAACACTGAGCATGTCAAAGTGGAGTCCCTTAGCATCCACGGACGATGACATCACAATGGGCCCACATTGTTTACCTACCTGGCAGCAGCCATGATGCTTCATTCCTCATTCAGGTGTGGAACCGTGCACATCAACAGGTGAGGGTGGAATTGTATTTCTTGGGTCAAGTGTGCCGTGTCACAGGGGTAGGGGCATTGTTTAAAAATGCCCTTTTGTACAGATTAGAATGATGCCTCATTACACCTTGGCAAGTACAGTACACACCAGCAGTCTTACCTATTTCTGGTAGAATGGTCCTCAAAACTTGTTTTCTGAACATGTGCCTCCACTGTCAGCACAAGGGAATGTTAATAGGCTAAGTCTGGGGCAAAATCATATTTTGTTTTCCTCTTGGGAAGCTGCCTTGCAGGTTCAGATCAGTTTAGTGACTGCAGGTCCTTTTTACCTAAAGTATTAAGCATAGGTTTTGAAATGTTTTGGTCCATGGAAATTAACTTTGCGTCTGTCTGTCCGATGAACTCACTTTGGTGGTAGCATACTTCTCCAGGACCTCTGCACCTGACCTACCTGTTCCAGAAACCTGAGAATAGGATCCAGCTCGCGCTCAATTGCAACTGCGAGCAATGCTGCACAGAGACCAGGTTTCCTCCTTGCAGGCTCCCTCTTTTGCAATCCAAACCTTTCACCACAGCACAAATTCCTTGAATTGACTGGTCTGTTCAACTGCTAATCCAAATGGCAAGCTCAGAAAACAAATAAGGCAGCACCAATGAAAATTTCCATAGACGGAACACTGAGCATGTCAAAGTGGAGTCCCTTAGCATCCACGGACGATGACATCACAATGGGCCCACATTGTTTACCTACCTGGCAGCAGCCATGATGCTTCATTCCTCATTCAGGTGTGGAACCGTGCACATCAACAGGTGAGGGTGGAATTGTATTTCTTGGGTCAAGTGTGCCGTGTCACAGGGGTAGGGGCATTGTTTAAAAATGCCCTTTTGTACAGATTAGAATGATGCCTCATTACACCTTGGCAAGTACAGTACACACCAGCAGTCTTACCTATTTCTGGTAGAATGGTCCTCAAAACTTGTTATCTGAACATGTGCCTCCACTGTCAGCACAAGGGAATGTTAATAGGCTAAGTCTGGGGCAAAATCAATTTTTGTTTTCCTCTTGAGAAGCTGCCTTGCAAGTTCAGATCAGTTTAGTGTCTGCAGGTCCTTTTTACCTCAAGTATTAAGCATAGGTTTTGAAATGTTTTGGTCCATGGAAATTAACTTTGCGTCTGTCTGTCCGATGAGCTCACTTTGGTGGTAGCATACTTCTCCAGGACCTCTGCACCTGACCTACCTGTTCCAGAAACCTGAGAATAGGATCCAGCTCGTGCTTAATTCCAACAGCGAGCAATGCTGCACAGAGACCAGGTTTCCTCCTTGCAGGCTCCCTCTTTTGCAATCCAAACCTTTCACCACAGCACAAATTCCTTGAATTGACTGGTCTGTTCAACTGCTTATCCAAATGGCAAGCTCAGAAAATAAATAGGGCAGCACCAATGAAAATTTCCATAGACGGAACACTGAGCGTGTCAAAGTGGAGTCCCTTAGCATCCACGGACGATGACATCACAATGGGCCCACATTGTTTACCTACCTGGCAGCAGCCATGATGCTTCATTCCTCAGTCAGGTGTGGAACCGTGCACATCAACAGGTGAGGGTGGAATTGTATTTCTTGGGTCAAGTGTGCCGTGTCACAGGGGTAGGGGCATTGTTTAAAAATGCCCTTTTGTACAGATTAGAATGATGCCTTAGTATACCTTGGCAAGAACAGTACACACCAGCAGTCTTACATATTTCTGGTAGAATGGTCCTCAAAACTTGTTATCTGAACATGTGCCTCCACTGTCAGCACAAGGGAATGTTAATAGGCTAAGTCTGGGGCAAAATCATTTTTGTTTTCCTCTTGGGAAGCTGCCTTGCAAGTTCAGATCAGTTTAGTGTCTGCAGGTCCTTTTTACCTCAAGTATTAAGCATAGGTTTTGAAATGTTTTGGTCCATGGAAATTAACTTTGCGTCTGTCTGTCCGATGAGCTCACTTTGGTGGTAGCATACTTCTCCAGGACCTCTGCACCTGACCTACCTGTTCCAGAGACCTGCGAATAGGATCCAGCTAGCGCTCAATTGCAACTGCGAGCAATGCTGCACAGAGACCAGGTTTCCTCCTTGCTGGCTCCCTCTTTTGCAATCCAAACCTTTCACCACAGCACAAATTCCTTGAATTGACTGGTCTGTTCAACTGCTAATCCAAATGGCAAGCTCAGAAAACAAATAAGGCAGCACCAATGAAAATTTCCATAGACGGAACACTGAGCATGTCAAAGTGGAGTCCCTTAGCATCCACGGACGATGACATCACAATGGGCCCACATTGTTTACCTACCTGGCAGCAGCCATGATGCTTCATTCCTCATTCAGGTGTGGAACCGTGCACATCAACAGGTGAGGGTGGAATTGTATTTCTTGGGTCCAAGTGTGCCGTGTCACAGGGGTAGGGGCATTGTTTAAAAATGCCCTTTTGTACAGATTAGAATGATGCCTCATTACACCTTGGCAAGTACAGTACACACCAGCAGTCTTACCTATTTCTGGTAGAATGGTCCTCAAAACTTGTTATCTGAACATGTGCCTCCACTGTCAGCACAAGGGAATGTTAATAGGCTAAGTCTGGGGCAAAATCATTTTTGTTTTCCTCTTGAGAAGCTGCCTTGCAAGTTCAGATCAGATTAGTGTCTGCAGGTCCTTTTTACCTCAAGTATTAAGCATAGGTTTTGAAATGTTTTGGTCCATGGAAATTAACTGCGTCTGTCTGTCCGATGAGCTCACTTTGGTGGTAGCATACTTCTCCAGGACCTCTGCACCTGACCTACCTGTTCCAGAAACCTGAGAATAGGATCCAGCTCGCGCTCAATTGCAACTGCGAGCAATGCTGCACAGAGACCAGGTTTCCTCCTTGCAGGCTCCCTCTTTTGCAATCCAAACCTTTCACCACAGCACAAATTCCTTGAATTGACTGGTCTGTTCAACTGCTTATCCAAATGGCAAGCTCAGAAAATAAATAGGGCAGCAACAATGAAAATTTCCATAGACGGAACACTGAGCGTGTCAAAGTGGAGTCCCTTAGCATCCACGGACGATGACATCACAATGGGCCCACATTGTTTACCTACCTGGCAGCAGCCATGATGCTTCATTCCTCAGTCAGGTGTGGAACCGTGCACATCAACAGGTGAGGGTGGAATTGTATTTCTTGGGTCAAGTGTGCCGTGTCACAGGGGTAGGGGCATTGTTTAAAAATGCCCTTTTGTACAGATTAGAATGATGCCTTAGTATACCTTGGCAAGAACAGTACACACCAGCAGTCTTACATATTTCTGGTAGAATGGTCCTCAAAACTTGTTATCTGAACATGTGCCTCCACTGTCAGCACAAGGGAATGTTAATAGGCTAAGTCTGGGGCAAAATCATTTTTGTTTTCCTCTTGAGAAGCTGCCTTGCAAGTTCAGATCAGTTTAGTGTCTGCAGGTCCTTTTTACCTCAAGTATTAAGCATAGGTTTTGAAATGTTTTGGTCCATGGAAATTAACTTTGCGTCTGTCTGTCCGATGAGCTCACTTTGGTGGTAGCATACTTCTCCAGGACCTCTGCACCTGACCTACCTGTTCCAGAAACCTGAGAATAGGATCCAGCTCGCGCTCAATTGCAACTGCGAGCAATGCTGCACAGAGACCAGGTTTCCTCCTTGCAGGCTCCCTCTTTTGCAATCCAAACCTTTCACCACAGCACAAATTCCTTGAATTGACTGGTCTGTTCAACTGCTAATCCAAATGGCAAGCTCAGAAAACAAATAAGGCAGCACCAATGAAAATTTCCATAGACGGAACACTGAGCATGTCAAAGTGGAGTCCCTTAGCATCCACGGACGATGACATCACAATGGGCCCACATTGTTTACCTACCTGGCAGCAGCCATGATGCTTCATTCCTCATTCAGGTGTGGAACCGTGCACATCAACAGGTGAGGGTGGAATTGTATTTCTTGGGTCAAGTGTGCCGTGTCACAGGGGTAGGGGCATTGTTTAAAAATGCCCTTTTGTACAGATTAGAATGATGCCTCATTACACCTTGGCAAGTACAGTACACACCAGCAGTCTTACCTATTTCTGGTAGAATGGTCCTCAAAACTTGTTATCTGAACATGTGCCTCCACTGTCAGCACAAAGGGAATGTTAATAGGCTAAGTCTGGGGCAAAATCATTTTTGTTTTCCTCTTGAGAAGCTGCCTTGCAAGTTCAGATCAGTTTAGTGTCTGCAGGTCCTTTTTACCTCAAGTATTAAGCATAGGTTTTGAAATGTTTTGGTCCATGGAAATTAACTTTGCGTCTGTCTGTCCGATGAGCTCACTTTGGTGGTAGCATACTTCTCCAGGACCTCTGCACCTGACCTACCTGTTCCAGAAACCTGAGAATAGGATCCAGCTCGCGCTCAATTGCAACTGCGAGCAATGCTGCACAGAGACCAGGTTTCCTCCTTGCAGGCTCCCTCTTTTGCAATCCAAACCTTTCACCACAGCACAAATTCCTTAAATTGACTGGTCTGTTCAACTGCTAATCCAAATGGCAAGCTCAGAAAATAAATAGGGCAGCACCAATGAAAATTTCCATAGACGGAACACTGAGCGTGTCAAAGTGGAGTCCCTTAGCATCCACGGACGATGACATCACAATGGGCCCACATTGTTTACCTACCTGGCAGCAGCCATGATGCTTCATTCCTCAGTCAGGTGTGGAACCGTGCACATCAACAGGTGAGGGTGGAATTGTATTTCTTGGGTCAAGTGTGCCGTGTCACAGGGGTAGGGGCATTGTTTAAAAATGCCCTTTTGTACAGATTAGAATGATGCCTCATTACACCTTGGCAAGTACAGTACACACCAGCAGTCTTACCTATTTCTGGTAGAATGGTCCTCAAAACTTGTTATCTGAACATGTGCCTCCACTGTCACCACAAGGGAATGTTAATAGGCTAAGTCTGGGGCAAAATCATTTTTGTTTTCCTCTTGAGAAGCTGCCTTGCAAGTTCAGATCAGATTAGTGTCTGCAGGTCCTTTTTACCTCAAGTATTAAGCATAGGTTTTGAAATGTTTTGGTCCATGGAAATTAACTTTGCGTCTGTCTGTCCGATGAGCTCACTTTGGTGGTAGCATACTTCTCCAGGACCTCTGCACCTGACCTACCTGTTCCAGAAACCTGAGAATAGGATCCAGCTAGCGCTCAATTGCAACTGCGAGCAATGCTGCACAGAGACCAGGTTTCCTCCTTGCAGGCTCCCTCTTTTGCAATCCAAACCTTTCACCACAGCACAAATTCCTTGAATTGACTGATCTATTCAACTGCTAATCCAAATGGCAAGCTCAGAAAATAAATAGGGCAGCACCAATGAAAATTTCCATAGACGGAACACTGAGCATGTCAAAGTGGAGTCCCTTAGCATCCACGGACGATGACATCACAATGGCAGCAGCCATGATGCTTCATTCCTCATTCAGGTGTTGAACCGTGCACATCAACAGGTGATGGTGGAATTGTATTTCTTGGGTCAAGTGTGCCGTGTCACAGGGGTAGGGGCATTGTTTAAAAATGCCCTTTTGTACAGATTAGAATGATGCCTCATTACACCTTGGCAAGTACAGTACACACCAGCAGTCTTACCTATTTCTGGTAGAATGGTCCTCAAAACTTGTTATCTGAACATGTGCCTCCACTGTCACCACAAGGGAATGTTAATAGGCTAAGTCTGGGGCAAAATCATTTTTGTTTTTCCTCTTGAGAAGCTGCCTTGCAAGTTCAGATCAGATTAGTGTCTGCAGGTCCTTTTTACCTCAAGTATTAAGCATAGGTTTTGAAATGTTTTGGTCCATGGAAATTAACTTTGCGTCTGTCTGTCCGATGAGCTCACTTTGGTGGTAGCATACTTCTCCAGGACCTCTGCACCTGACCTACCTGTTCCAGAAACCTGAGAATAGGATCCAGCTCGCGCTCAATTGCAACTGCGAGCAATGCTGCACAGAGACCAGGTTTCCTCCTTGCAGGCTCCCTCTTTTGCAATCCAAACCTTTCACCACAGCACAAATTCCTTGAATTGACTGGTCTGTTCAACTGCTAATCCAAATGGCAAGCTCAGAAAATAAATAGGGCAGCACCAATGAAAATTTCCATAGACGGAACACTGAGCGTGTCAAAGTGGAGTCCCTTAGCATCCACGGACGATGACATCACAATGGGCCCACATTGTTTACCTACCTGGCAGCAGCCATGATGCTTCATTCCTCAGTCAGGTGTGGAACCGTGCACATCAACAGGTGAGGGTGGAATTGTATTTCTTGGGTCAAGTGTGCCGTGTCACAGGGGTAGGGGCATTGTTTAAAAATGCCCTTTTGTACAGATTAGAATGATGCCTCATTACACCTTGGCAAGTACAGTACACACCAGCAGTCTTACCTATTTCTGGTAGAATGGTCCTCAAAACTTGTTATCTGAACATGTGCCTCCACTGTCAGCACAAGGGAATGTTAATAGGCTAAGTCTGGGGCAAAATCATTTTTGTTTTCCTCTTGAGAAGCTGCCTTGCAAGTTCAGATCAGTTTAGTGTCTGCAGGTCCTTTTTACCTCAAGTATTAAGCATAGGTTTTGAAATGTTTTGGTCCATGGAAATTAACTTTGCGTCTGTCTGTCCGATGAGCTCACTTTGGTGGTAGCATACTTCTCCAGGACCTCTGCACCTGACCTACCTGTTCCAGAAACCTGAGAATAGGATCCAGCTCGCGCTCAATTGCAACTGCGAGCAATGCTGCACAGAGACCAGGTTTCCTCCTTGCAGGCTCCCTCTTTTGCAATCCAAACCTTTCACCACAGCACAAATTCCTTGAATTGACTGGTCTGTTCAACTGCTTATCCAAATGGCAAGCTCAGAAAATAAATAGGGCAGCAACAATGAAAATTTCCATAGACGGAACACTGAGCGTGTCAAAGTGGAGTCCCTTAGCATCCACGGACGATGACATCACAATGGGCCCACATTGTTTACCTACCTGGCAGCAGCCATGATGCTTCATTCCTCAGTCAGGTGTGGAACCGTGCACATCAACAGGTGAGGGTGGAATTGTATTTCTTGGGTCAAGTGTGCCGTGTCACAGGGGTAGGGGCATTGTTTAAAAATGCCCTTTTGTACAGATTAGAATGATGCCTCATTACACCTTGGCAAGTACAGTACACACCAGCAGTCTTACCTATTTCTGGTAGAATGGTCCTCAAAACTTGTTATCTGAACATGTGCCTCCACTGTCAGCACAAGGGAATGTTAATAGGCTAAGTCTGGGGCAAAATCATTTTTGTTTTCCTCTTGAGAAGCTGCCTTGCAAGTTCAGATCAGTTTAGTGTCTGCAGGTCCTTTTTACCTCAAGTATTAAGCATAGGTTTTGAAATGTTTTGGTCCATGGAAATTAACTTTGCGTCTGTCTGTCCGATGAGCTCACTTTGGTGGTAGCATACTTCTCCAGGACCTCTGCACCTGACCTACCTGTTCCAGAAACCTGAGAATAGGATCCAGCTCGCGCTCAATTGCAACTAGCGAGCAATGCTGCACAGAGACCAGGTTTCCTCCTTGCAGGCTCCCTCTTTTGCAATCCAAACCTTTCACCACAGCACAAATTCCTTGAATTGACTGGTCTGTTCAACTGCTAATCCAAATGGCAAGCTCAGAAAATAAATAGGGCAGCACCAATGAAAATTTCCATAGACGGAACACTGAGCGTGTCAAAGTGGAGTCCCTTAGCATCCACGGACGATGACATCACAATGGGCCCACATTGTTTACCTACCTGGCAGCAGCCATGATGCTTCATTCCTCAGTCAGGTGTGGAACCGTGCACATCAACAGGTGAGGGTGGAATTGTATTTCTTGGGTCAAGTGTGCCGTGTCACAGGGGTAGGGGCATTGTTTAAAAATGCCCTTTTGTACAGATTAGAATGATGCCTCATTACACCTTGGCAAGTACAGTACACACCAGCAGTCTTACCTATTTCTGGTAGAATGGTCCTCAAAACTTGTTATCTGAACATGTGCCTCCACTGTCACCACAAGGGAATGTTAATAGGCTAAGTCTGGGGCAAAATCATTTTTGTTTTCCTCTTGAGAAGCTGCCTTGCAAGTTCAGATCAGTTTAGTGTCTGCAGGTCCTTTTTACCTCAAGTATTAAGCATAGGTTTTGAAATGTTTTGGTCCATGGAAATTAACTTTGCGTCTGTCTGTCCGATGAGCTCACTTTGGTGGTAGCATACTTCTCCAGGACCTCTGCACCTGACCTACCTGTTCCAGAAACCTGAGAATAGGATCCAGCTCGCGCTCAATTGCAACTGCGAGCAATGCTGCACAGAGACCAGGTTTCCTCCTTGCAGGCTCCCTCTTTTGCAATCCAAACCTTTCACCACAGCACAAATTCCTTGAATTGACTGGTCTGTTCAACTGCTAATCCAAATGGCAAGCTCAGAAAATAAATAGGGCAGCACCAATGAAAATTTCCATAGACGGAACACTGAGCGTGTCAAAGTGGAGTCCCTTAGCATCCACGGACGATGACATCACAATGGGCCCACATTGTTTACCTACCTGGCAGCAGCCATGATGCTTCATTCCTCAGTCAGGTGTGGAACCGTGCACATCAACAGGTGAGGGTGGAATTGTATTTCTTGGGTCAAGTGTGCCGTGTCACAGGGGTAGGGGCATTGTTTAAAAATGCCCTTTTGTACAGATTAGAATGATGCCTCATTACACCTTGGCAAGTACAGTACACACCAGCAGTCTTACCTATTTCTGGTAGAATGGTCCTCAAAACTTGTTATCTGAACATGTGCCTCCACTGTCAGCACAAGGGAATGTTAATAGGCTAAGTCTGGGGCAAAATCATTTTTGTTTTCCTCTTGAGAAGCTGCCTTGCAAGTTCAGATCAGTTTAGTGTCTGCAGGTCCTTTTTACCTCAAGTATTAAGCATAGGTTTTGAAATGTTTTGGTCCATGGAAATTAACTGCGTCTGTCTGTCCGATGAGCTCACTTTGGTGGTAGCATACTTCTCCAGGACCTCTGCACCTGACCTACCTGTTCCAGAAACCTGAGAATAGGATCCAGCTCGCGCTCAATTGCAACTGCGAGCAATGCTGCACAGAGACCAGGTTTCCTCCTTGCAGGCTCCCTCTTTTGCAATCCAAACCTTTCACCACAGCACAAATTCCTTGAATTGACTGGTCTGTTCAACTGCTAATCCAAATGGCAAGCTCAGAAAATAAATAGGGCAGCACCAATGAAAATTTCCATAGACGGAACACTGAGCGTGTCAAAGTGGAGTCCCTTAGCATCCACGGACGATGACATCACAATGGGCCCACATTGTTTACCTACCTGGCAGCAGCCATGATGCTTCATTCCTCAGTCAGGTGTGGAACCGTGCACATCAACAGGTGAGGGTGGAATTGTATTTCTTGGGTCAAGTGTGCCGTGTCACAGGGGTAGGGGCATTGTTTAAAAATGCCCTTTTGTACAGATTAGAATGATGCCTCATTACACCTTGGCAAGTACAGTACACACCAGCAGTCTTACCTATTTCTGGTAGAATGGTCCTCAAAACTTGTTATCTGAACATGTGCCTCCACTGTCAGCACAAGGGAATGTTAATAGGCTAAGTCTGGGGCAAAATCATTTTTGTTTTCCTCTTGAGAAGCTGCCTTGCAAGTTCAGATCAGTTTAGTGTCTGCAGGTCCTTTTTACCTCAAGTATTAAGCATAGGTTTTGAAATGTTTTGGTCCATGGAAATTAACTTTGCGTCTGTCTGTCCGATGAGCTCACTTTGGTGGTAGCATACTTCTCCAGGACCTCTGCACCTGACCTACCTGTTCCAGAAACCTGAGAATAGGATCCAGCTCGCGCTCAATTGCAACTGCGAGCAATGCTGCACAGAGACCAGGTTTCCTCCTTGCAGGCTCCCTCTTTTGCAATCCAAACCTTTCACCACAGCACAAATTCCTTGAATTGACTGGTCTGTTCAACTGCTAATCCAAATGGCAAGCTCAGAAAATAAATAGGGCAGCACCAATGAAAATTTCCATAGACGGAACACTGAGCGTGTCAAAGTGGAGTCCCTTAGCATCCACGGACGATGACATCACAATGGGCCCACATTGTTTACCTACCTGGCAGCAGCCATGATGCTTCATTCCTCAGTCAGGTGTGGAACCGTGCACATCAACAGGTGAGGGTGGAATTGTATTTCTTGGGTCAAGTGTGCCGTGTCACAGGGGTAGGGGCATTGTTTAAAAATGCCCTTTTGTACAGATTAGAATGATGCCTCATTACACCTTGGCAAGTACAGTACACACCAGCAGTCTTACCTATTTCTGGTAGAATGGTCCTCAAAACTTGTTATCTGAACATGTGCCTCCACTGTCACCACAAGGGAATGTTAATAGGCTAAGTCTGGGGCAAAATCATTTTTGTTTTCCTCTTGAGAAGCTGCCTTGCAAGTTCAGATCAGATTAGTGTCTGCAGGTCCTTTTTACCTCAAGTATTAAGCATAGGTTTTGAAATGTTTTGGTCCATGGAAATTAACTTTGCGTCTGTCTGTCCGATGAGCTCACTTTGGTGGTAGCATACTTCTCCAGGACCTCTGCACCTGACCTACCTGTTCCAGAAACCTGAGAATAGGATCCAGCTAGCGCTCAATTGCAACTGCGAGCAATGCTGCACAGAGACCAGGTTTCCTCCTTGCAGGCTCCCTCTTTTGCAATCCAAACCTTTCACCACAGCACAAATTCCTTGAATTGACTGGTCTGTTCAACTGCTAATCCAAATGGCAAGCTCAGAAAATAAATAGGGCAGCACCAATGAAAATTTCCATAGACGGAACACTGAGCGTGTCAAAGTGGAGTCCCTTAGCATCCACGGACGATGACATCACAATGGGCCCACATTGTTTACCTACCTGGCAGCAGCCATGATGCTTCATTCCTCAGTCAGGTGTGGAACCGTGCACATCAACAGGTGAGGGTGGAATTGTATTTCTTGGGTCAAGTGTGCCGTGTCACAGGGGTAGGGGCATTGTTTAAAAATGCCCTTTTGTACAGATTAGAATGATGCCTCATTACACCTTGGCAAGTACAGTACACACCAGCAGTCTTACCTATTTCTGGTAGAATGGTCCTCAAAACTTGTTATCTGAACATGTGCCTCCACTGTCACCACAAGGGAATGTTAATAGGCTAAGTCTGGGGCAAAATCATTTTTGTTTTCCTCTTGAGAAGCTGCCTTGCAAGTTCAGATCAGATTAGTGTCTGCAGGTCCTTTTTACCTCAAGTATTAAGCATAGGTTTTGAAATGTTTTGGTCCATGGAAATTAACTGCGTCTGTCTGTCCGATGAGCTCACTTTGGTGGTAGCATACTTCTCCAGGACCTCTGCACCTGACCTACCTGTTCCAGAAACCTGAGAATAGGATCCAGCTCGCGCTCAATTGCAACTGCGAGCAATGCTGCACAGAGACCAGGTTTCCTCCTTGCAGGCTCCCTCTTTTGCAATCCAAACCTTTCACCACAGCACAAATTCCTTGAATTGACTGGTCTGTTCAACTGCTAATCCAAATGGCAAGCTCAGAAAATAAATAGGGCAGCACCAATGAAAATTTCCATAGACGGAACACTGAGCGTGTCAAAGTGGAGTCCCTTAGCATCCACGGACGATGACATCACAATGGGCCCACATTGTTTACCTACCTGGCAGCAGCCATGATGCTTCATTCCTCAGTCAGGTGTGGAACCGTGCACATCAACAGGTGAGGGTGGAATTGTATTTCTTGGGTCAAGTGTGCCGTGTCACAGGGGTAGGGGCATTGTTTAAAAATGCCCTTTTGTACAGATTAGAATGATGCCTCATTACACCTTGGCAAGTACAGTACACACCAGCAGTCTTACCTATTTCTGGTAGAATGGTCCTCAAAACTTGTTATCTGAACATGTGCCTCCACTGTCAGCACAAAGGGAATGTTAATAGGCTAAGTCTGGGGCAAAATCATTTTTGTTTTCCTCTTGAGAAGCTGCCTTGCAAGTTCAGATCAGTTTAGTGTCTGCAGGTCCTTTTTACCTCAAGTATTAAGCATAGGTTTTGAAATGTTTTGGTCCATGGAAATTAACTTTGCGTCTGTCTGTCCGATGAGCTCACTTTGGTGGTAGCATACTTCTCCAGGACCTCTGCACCTGACCTACCTGTTCCAGAAACCTGAGAATAGGATCCAGCTCGTGCTTAATTCCAACAGCGAGCAATGCTGCACAGAGACCAGGTTTCCTCCTTGCAGGCTCCCTCTTTTGCAATCCAAACCTTTCACCACAGCACAAATTCCTTGAATTGACTGGTCTGTTCAACTGCTTATCCAAATGGCAAGCTCAGAAAATAAATAGGGCAGCAACAATGAAAATTTCCATAGACGGAACACTGAGCGTGTCAAAGTGGAGTCCCTTAGCATCCACGGACGATGACATCACAATGGGCCCACATTGTTTACCTACCTGGCAGCAGCCATGATGCTTCATTCCTCAGTCAGGTGTGGAACCGTGCACATCAACAGGTGAGGGTGGAATTGTATTTCTTGGGTCAAGTGTGCCGTGTCACAGGGGTAGGGGCATTGTTTAAAAATGCCCTTTTGTACAGATTAGAATGATGCCTCATTACACCTTGGCAAGTACAGTACACACCAGCAGTCTTACCTATTTCTGGTAGAATGGTCCTCAAAACTTGTTATCTGAACATGTGCCTCCACTGTCAGCACAAGGGAATGTTAATAGGCTAAGTCTGGGGCAAAATCATATTTTGTTTTCCTCTTGAGAAGCTGCCTTGCAAGTTCAGATCAGTTTAGTGTCTGCAGGTCCTTTTTACCTCAAAGTATTAAGCATAGGTTTTGAAATGTTTTGGTCCATGGAAATTAACTGCGTCTGTCTGTCCGATGAGCTCACTTTGGTGGTAGCATACTTCTCCAGGACCTCTGCACCTGACCTACCTGTTCCAGAAACCTGAGAATAGGATCCAGCTCGCGCTCAATTGCAACTGCGAGCAATGCTGCACAGAGACCAGGTTTCCTCCTTGCAGGCTCCCTCTTTTGCAATCCAAACCTTTCACCACAGCACAAATTCCTTAAATTGACTGGTCTGTTCAACTGCTAATCCAAATGGCAAGCTCAGAAAATAAATAGGGCAGCACCAATGAAAATTTCCATAGACGGAACACTGAGCGTGTCAAAGTGGAGTCCCTTAGCATCCACGGACGATGACATCACAATGGGCCCACATTGTTTACCTACCTGGCAGCAGCCATGATGCTTCATTCCTCAGTCAGGTGTGGAACCGTGCACATCAACAGGTGAGGGTGGAATTGTATTTCTTGGGTCAAGTGTGCCGTGTCACAGGGGTAGGGGCATTGTTTAAAAATGCCCTTTTGTACAGATTAGAATGATGCCTCATTACACCTTGGCAAGTACAGTACACACCAGCAGTCTTACCTATTTCTGGTAGAATGGTCCTCAAAACTTGTTATCTGAACATGTGCCTCCACTGTCAGCACAAGGGAATGTTAATAGGCTAAGTCTGGGGCAAAATCATTTTTGTTTTTCCTCTTGAGAAGCTGCCTTGCAAGTTCAGATCAGTTTAGTGTCTGCAGGTCCTTTTTACCTCAAGTATTAAGCATAGGTTTTGAAATGTTTTGGTCCATGGAAATTAACTGCGTCTGTCTGTCCGATGAGCTCACTTTGGTGGTAGCATACTTCTCCAGGACCTCTGCACCTGACCTACCTGTTCCAGAAACCTGAGAATAGGATCCAGCTCGCGCTCAATTGCAACTGCGAGCAATGCTGCACAGAGACCAGGTTTCCTCCTTGCAGGCTCCCTCTTTTGCAATCCAAACCTTTCACCACAGCACAAATTCCTTGAATTGACTGGTCTGTTCAACTGCTAATCCAAATGGCAAGCTCAGAAAATAAATAGGGCAGCACCAATGAAAATTTCCATAGACGGAACACTGAGCGTGTCAAAGTGGAGTCCCTTAGCATCCACGGACGATGACATCACAATGGGCCCACATTGTTTACCTACCTGGCAGCAGCCATGATGCTTCATTCCTCAGTCAGGTGTGGAATCGTGCACATCAACAGGTGAGGGTGGAATTGTATTTCTTGGGTCAAGTGTGCCGTGTCACAGGGGTAGGGGCATTGTTTAAAAATGCCCTTTTGTACAGATTAGAATGATGCCTCATTACACCTTGGCAAGTACAGTACACACCAGCAGTCTTACCTATTTCTGGTAGAATGGTCCTCAAAATTTGTTATCTGAACATGTGCCTCCACTGTCAGCACAAGGGAATGTTAATAGGCTAAGTCTGGGGCAAAATCATTTTTTGTTTTTCCTTTTGAGAAGCTGCCTTGCAAGTTCAGATCAGTTTAGTGTCTGCAGGTCCTTTTTACCTCAAGTATTAAGCATAGGTTTTGAAATGTTTTGGTCTATGGAAATTAACTTTGCATCTGTCTGTACGATGAGCTCACTTTGGTGGTAGCATACTTTTCCAGGACCTCTGCACCTGACCTACCTGTTCCAGAAACCTGAGAATAGGATCCAGCTCGCGCTCAATTGCAACTGCGAGCAATGCTGCACAGAGACCAGGTTTCCTCCTTGCAGGCTCCCTCTTTTGCAATCCAAACCTTTCACCACAGCACAAATTTCTTGAATTGACTGGTCTGTTCAACTGCTAATCCAAATGGCAAGCTCAGAAAACAAATAAGGCAGCACCAATGAAAATTTCCATAGACGGAACACTGAGCATGTCAAAGTGGAGTCCCTTAGCATCCACGGACGATGACATCACAATGGGCCCACATTGTTTACCTACCTGGCAGCAGCCATGATGCTTCATTCCTCATTCAGGTGTGGAACCGTGCACATCAACAGGTGAGGGTGGAATTGTATTTCTTGGGTCAAGTGTGCCGTGTCACAGGGGTAGGGGCATTGTTTAAAAATGCCCTTTTGTACAGATTAGAATGATGCCTCATTACACCTTGGCAAGTACAGTACACACCAGCAGTCTTACCTATTTCTGGTAGAATGGTCCTCAAAACTTGTTATCTGAACATGTGCCTCCACTGTCAGCACAAGGGAATTTTAATAGGCTAAGTCTGGGGCAAAATCATTTTTTGTTTTTCCTCTTGAGAAGCTGCCTTGCAAGTTCAGATCAGTTTAGTGTCTGCAGGTCATTTTTACCTCAAGTATTAAGCATAGGTTTTGAAATGTTTTGGTCCATGGAAATTAACTTTGCGTCTGTCTGTACGATGAGCTCACTTTGGTGGTAGCATACTTCTCCAGGACCTCTGCACCTGACCTACCTGTTCCAGAAACCTGAGAATAGGATCCAGCTCGCGCTCAATTGCAACTGCGAGCAATGCTGCACAGAGACCAGGTTTCCTCCTTGCAGGCTCCCTCTTTTGCAATCCAAACCTTTCACCACAGCACAAATTCCTTAAATTGACTGGTCTGTTCAACTGCTAATCCAAATGGCAAGCTCAGAAAATAAATAGGGCAGCACCAATGAAAATTTCCATAGACGGAACACTGAGCGTGTCAAAGTGGAGTCCCTTAGCATCCACGGACGATGACATCACAATGGGCCCACATTGTTTACCTACCTGGCAGCAGCCATGATGCTTCATTCCTCAGTCAGGTGTGGAACCGTGCACATCAACAGGTGAGGGTGGAATTGTATTTCTTGGGTCAAGTGTGCCGTGTCACAGGGGTAGGGGCATTGTTTAAAAATGCCCTTTTGTACAGATTAGAATGATGCCTCATTACACCTTGGCAAGTACAGTACACACCAGCAGTCTTACCTATTTCTGGTAGAATGGTCCTCAAAACTTGTTATCTGAACATGTGCCTCCACTGTCACCACAAGGGAATGTTAATAGGCTAAGTCTGGGGCAAAATCATTTTTGTTTTCCTCTTGAGAAGCTGCCTTGCAAGTTCAGATCAGATTAGTGTCTGCAGGTCCTTTTTACCTCAAGTATTAAGCATAGGTTTTGAAATGTTTTGGTCCATGGAAATTAACTTTGCGTCTGTCTGTCCGATGAGCTCACTTTGGTGGTAGCATACTTCTCCAGGACCTCTGCACCTGACCTACCTGTTCCAGAAACCTGAGAATAGGATCCAGCTAGCGCTCAATTGCAACTGCGAGCAATGCTGCACAGAGACCAGGTTTCCTCCTTGCTGGCTCCGTCTTTTGCAATCCAAACCTTTCACCACAGCACAAATTCCTTGAATTGACTGATCTATTCAACTGCTAATCCAAATGGCAAGCTCAGAAAATAAATAGGGCAGCACCAATGAAAATTTCCATAGACGGAACACTGAGCATGTCAAAGTGGAGTCCCTTAGCATCCACGGACGATGACATCACAATGGCAGCAGCCATGATGCTTCATTCCTCATTCAGGTGTGGAACCGTGCACATCAACAGGTGAGGGTGGAATTGTATTTCTTAAGTCAAGTGTGCCGTGTCACAGGGGTAGGGGCATTGTTTAAAAATGCCCTTTTGTACAGATTAGAATGATGCCTCATTACACCTTGGCAAGTACAGTACACACCAGCAGTCTTACCTATTTCTGGTAGAATGGTCCTCAAAACTTGTTATCTGAACATGTGCCTCCACTGTCACCACAAGGGAATGTTAATAGGCTAAGTCTGGGGCAAAATCATTTTTTGTTTTTCCTCTTGAGAAGCTGCCTTGCAAGTTCAGATCAGATTAGTGTCTGAAGGTCCTTTTTACCTCAAGTATTAAGCATAGGTTTTGAAATGTTTTGGTCCATGGAAATTAACTTTGCGTCTGTCTGTCCGATGAGCTCACTTTGGTGGTAGCATACTTCTCCAGGACCTCTGCACCTGACCTACCTGTTCCAGAAACCTGAGAATAGGATCCAGCTCGCGCTCAATTGCAACTGCGAGCAATGCTGCACAGAGACCAGGTTTCCTCCTTGCAGGCTCCCTCTTTTGCAATCCAAACCTTTCACCACAGCACAAATTCCTTGAATTGACTGGTCTGTTCAACTGCTAATCCAAATGGCAAGCTCAGAAAATAAATAGGGCAGCACCAATGAAAATTTCCATAGACGGAACACTGAGCGTGTCAAAGTGGAGTCCCTTAGCATCCAAGGACGATGACATCACAATGGGCCCACATTGTTTACCTACCTGGCAGCAGCCATGATGCTTCATTCCTCAGTCAGGTGTGGAACCGTGCACATCAACAGGTGAGGGTGGAATTGTATTTCTTGGGTCAAGTGTGCCGTGTCACAGGGGTAGGGGCATTGTTTAAAAATGCCCTTTTGTACAGATTAGAATGATGCCTCATTACACCTTGGCAAGTACAGTACACACCAGCAGTCTTACATATTTCTGGTAGAATGGTCCTCAAAATTTGTTATCTGAACATGTGCCTCCACTGTCAGCACAAGGGAATGTTAATAGGCTAAGTCTGGGGCAAAATCATTTTTTGTTTTTCCTCTTGGGAAGCTGCCTTGCAAGTTCAGATCAGTTTAGTGTATGCAGGTCCTTTTTACCTCAAGTATTAAGCATAGGTTTTGAAATGTTTTGGTCCATGGAAATTAACTGTGCGTCTGTCTGTCCGATGAGCTCACTTTGGTGGTAGCATACTTCTCCAGGACCTCTGCACCTGACCTACCTGTTCCAGAGACCTGCGAATAGGATCCAGCTAGCGCTCAATTGCAACTGCGAGCAATGCTGCACAGAGACCAGGTTTCCTCCTTGCTGGCTCCCTCTTTTGCAATCCAAACCTTTCACCACAGCACAAATTCCTTGAATTGACTGGTCTGTTCAACTGCTAATCCAAATGGCAAGCTCAGAAAAAAAATAAGGCAGCACCAATGAAAATTTCCATAGACGGAACACTGAGCATGTCAAAGTGGAGTCCCTTAGCATCCACGGACGATGACATCACAATGGGCCCACATTGTTTACCTACCTGGCAGCAGCCATGATGCTTCATTCCTCATTCAGATGTGGAACCGTGCACATCAACAGGTGATGGCGGAATTGTATTTCTTAGGTCAAGTGTGCCGTGTCACAGGGGTAGGGGCATTGTTTAAAAATGCCCTTTTGTACAGATTAGAATGATGCCTCATTACACCTTGGCAAGTACAGTACACACCAGCAGTCTTACCTATTTCTGGTAGAATGGTCCTCAAAACTTGTTTTCTGAACATGTGCCTCCACTGTCAGCACAAGGGACTGTTAATAGGCTAAGTCTGGGGCAAAATCATATTTTGTTTTTCCTCTTGGGAAGCTGCCTTGCAGGTTCAGATCAGTTTAGTGACTGCAGGTCCTTTTTACCTAAAGTATTAAGCATAGGTTTTGAAATGTTTTGGTCCATGGAAATTAACTTAGCGTCTGTCTGTCCGATGAACTCACTTTGGTGGTAGCATACTTCTCCAGGACCTCTGCTCCTGACCTACCTGTTCCAGAAACCTGAGAATAGGATCCAGCTCGCGCTCATTTGCAACTGCGAGCAATGCTGCACAGAGACCAGGTTTCCTCCTTGCAGGCTCCCTCTTTTGCAATCCAAACCTTTCACCACAGCACAAATTCCTTAAATTGACTGGTCTGTTCAACTGCTAATCCAAATGGCAAGCTCAGAAAATAAATAGGGCAGCACCAATGAAAATTTCCATAGACGGAACACTGAGCGTGTCAAAGTGGAGTCCCTTAGCATCCACGGACGATGACATCACAATGGGCCCACATTGTTTACCTACCTGGCAGCAGCCATGATGCTTCATTCCTCAGTCAGGTGTGGAACCGTGCACATCAACAGGTGAGGGTGGAATTGTATTTCTTGGGTCAAGTGTGCCGTGTCACAGGGGTAGGGGCATTGTTTAAAAATGCCCTTTTGTACAGATTAGAATGATGCCTCATTACACCTTGGCAAGTACAGTACACACCAGCAGTCTTACCTATTTCTGGTAGAATGGTCCTCAAAACTTGTTATCTGAACATGTGCCTCCACTGTCACCACAAGGGAATGTTAATAGGCTAAGTCTGGGGCAAAATCATTTTTTGTTTTTCCTCTTGAGAAGCTGCCTTGCAAGTTCAGATCAGATTAGTGTCTGCAGGTCCTTTTCTACTTCAAGTATTTAGCATAGGTTTTGAAATGTTTTGGTCCATGGAAATTAACTTTGCGTCTGTCTGTCCGATGAGCTCACTTTGGTGGTAGCATACTTCTCCAGGACCTCTGCACCTGACCTACCTGTTCCAGAAACCTGAGAATAGGATCCAGCTAGCGCTCAATTGCAACTGCGAGCAATGCTGCACAGAGACCAGGTTTCCTCCTTGCTGGCTCCCTCTTTTGCAATCCAAACCTTTCACCACAGCACAAATTCCTTGAATTGACTGATCTATTCAACTGCTAATCCAAATGGCAAGCTCAGAAAATAAATAGGGCAGCACCAATGAAAATTTCCATAGACGGAACACTGAGCGTGTCAAAGTGGAGTCCCTTAGCATCCACGGACGATGACATCACAATGGGCCCACATTGTTTACCTACCTGGCAACAGCCATGATGCTTCATTCCTCAGTCAGGTGTGGAACCGTGCACATCAACAGGTGAGGGTGGAATTGTATTTCTTGGGTCAAGTGTGCCGTGTCACAGGGGTAGGGGCATTGTTTAAAAATGCCCTTTTGTACAGATTAGAATGATGCCTCATTACACCTTGGCAAGTACAGTACACACCAGCAGTCTTACCTATTTCTGGTAGAATGGTCCTCAAAACTTGTTATCTGAACATGTGCCTCCACTGTCAGCACAAGGGAATGTTAATAGGCTAAGTCTGGGGCAAAATCATTTTTTGTTTTTCCTCTTGAGAAGCTGCCTTGCAAGTTCAGATCAGATTAGTGTCTGCAGGTCCTTTTCTACTTCAAGTATTAAGCATAGGTTTTGAAATGTTTTGGTCCATGGAAATTAACTTTGCGTCTGTCTGTCCGATGAGCTCACTTTGGTGGTAGCATACTTCTCCAGGACCTCTGCACCTGACCTACCTGTTCCAGAAACCTGAGAATAGGATCCAGCTAGCGCTCAATTGCAACTGCGAGCAATGCTGCACAGAGACCAGGTTTCCTCCTTGCTGGCTCCCTCTTTTGCAATCCAAACCTTTCACCACAGCACAAATTCCTTGAATTGACTGATCTATTCAACTGCTAATCCAAATGGCAAGCTCAGAAAATAAATAGGGCAGCACCAATGAAAATTTCCATAGACGGAACACTGAGCGTGTCAAAGTGGAGTCCCTTAGCATCCACGGATGATGACATCACAATGGGCCCACATTGTTTACCTACCTGGCAGCAGCCATGATGCTTCATTCCTCAGTCAGGTGTGGAACCGTGCACATCAACAGGTGGGGGTGGAATTGTATTTCTTGGGTCAAGTGTGCCGTGTCACAGGGGTAGGGGCATTGTTTAAAAATGCCCTTTTGTACAGATTAGAATGATGCCTCATTACACCTTGACAAGTACAGTACACACCAGCAGTCTTACCTATTTCTGGTAGAATGGTCCTCAAAACTTGTTATCTGAACATGTGCCTCCACTGTCAGCACAAGTGAATGTTAATAGGCTAAGTCTGGGGCAAAATCATTTTTTGTTTTTCCTCTTGAGAAGCTGCCTTGCAAGTTCAGATCAGTTTAGTGTCTGCAGGTCCTTTTTACCTCAAGTATTAGGCATAGGTTTTGAAATGTTTTGGTCCATGGAAATTAACTTTGCGTCTGTCTGTCCGATGAGCTCACTTTGGTGGTAGCATACTTCTCCAGGACCTCTGCACCTGACCTACCTGTTCCAGAAACCTGAGAATAGGATCCAGCTCGCGCTGAATTGCAACTGCGAGCAATGCTGCACAGAGACCAGGTTTCCTCCTTGCAGACTCCCTCTTTTGCAATCCAAACCTTTCACCACAGCACAAATTCCTTAAATTGACTGGTCTGTTCAACTGCTAATACAAATGGCAAGCTCAGAAAATAAATAGGGCAGCACCAATGAAAATTTCCATAGACGGAACACTGAGCGTGTCAAAGTGGAGTCCCTTAGCATCCACGGACGATGACATCACAATGGGCCCACATTGTTTACCTACCTGGCAGCAGCCATGATGCTTCATTCCTCAGTCAGGTGTGGAACCGTGCACATCAACAGGTGAGGGTGGAATTGTATTTCTTTGGTCAAGTGTGCCGTGTCACAGGGGTAGGGGCATTGTTTAAAAATGCCCTTTTGTACAGATTAGAATGATGCCTCATTACACCTTGGCAAGTACAGTACACACCATCAGTCTTACCTATTTCTGGTAGAATGGTCCTCAAAACTTGTTATCTGAACATGTGCCTAAACTGTCAGCACAAGGGAATGTTAATAGGCTAAGTCTGGGGCAAAATCATTTTTTGTTTTTCCTCTTGAGAAGCTGCCTTGCAAGTTCAGATCAGTTTAGTGTCTGCAGGTCCTTTTTACCTCAAGTATTAAGCATAGGTTTTGAAATGTTTTGGTCCATGGAAATTAACTTTGCGTCTGTCTGTATGATGAGCTCACTTTGGTGGTAGCATACTTCTCCAGGACCTCTGCACCTGACCTACCTGTTCCAGAAACCTGAGAATAGGATCCAGCTCGCGCTCAATTGCAACTGCGAGCAATGCTGCACAGAGACCAGGTTTCCTCCTTGCAGGCTCCCTCTTTTGCAATCCAAACCTTTCACCACAGCACAAATTCCTTGAATTGACTGGTCTGTTCAACTGCTAATCCAAATGGCAAGCTCAGAAAACAAATAAGGCAGCACCAATGAAAATTTCCATAGACGGAACACTGAGCATGTCAAAGTGGAGTCCCTTAGCATCCACGGACGATGACATCACAATGGGCCCACATTGTTTACCTACCTGGCAGCAGCCATGATGCTTCATTCCTCATTCAGGTGTGGAACCGTGCACATCAACAGGTGAGGGTGGAATTGTATTTCTTGGGTCAAGTGTGCCGTGTCACAGGGGTAGGGGCATTGTTTAAAAATGCCCTTTTGTACAGATTAGAATGATGCCTCATTACACCTTGGCAAGTACAGTACACACCAGCAGTCTTACCTATTTCTGGTAGAATGGTCCTCAAAACTTGTTATCTGAACATGTGCCTCCACTGTCAGCACAAGGGAATGTTAATAGGCTAAGTCTGGGGCAAAATCATTTTTGTTTTTCCTCTTGAGAAGCTGCCTTGCAAGTTCAGATCAGTTTAGTGTCTGCAGGTCACTTTTACCTCAAGTATTAAGCATAGGTTTTGAAATGTTTTGGTCCATGGAAATTAACTGCGTCTGTCTGTACGATGAGCTCACTTTGGTGGTAGCATACTTCTCCAGGACCTCTGCACCTGACCTACCTGTTCCAGAAACCTGAGAATAGGATCCAGCTCGCGCTCAATTGCAACTGCGAGCAATGCTGCACAGAGACCAGGTTTCCTCCTTGCAGGCTCCCTCTTTTGCAATCCAAACCTTTCACCACAGCACAAATTCCTTAAATTGACTGGTCTGTTCAACTGCTAATCCAAATGGCAAGCTCAGAAAATAAATAGGGCAGCACCAATGAAAATTTCCATAGACGGAACACTGAGCGTGTCAAAGTGGAGTCCCTTAGCATCCACGGACGATGACATCACAATGGGCCCACATTGTTTACCTACCTGGCAGCAGCCATGATGCTTCATTCCTCAGTCAGGTGTGGAACCGTGCACATCAACAGGTGAGGGTGGAATTGTATTTCTTGGGTCAAGTGTGCCGTGTCACAGGGGTAGGGGCATTGTTTAAAAATGCCCTTTTGTACAGATTAGAATGATGCCTCATTACACCTTGGCAAGTACAGTACACACCAGCAGTCTTACCTATTTCTGGTAGAATGGTCCTCAAAACTTGTTATCTGAACATGTGCCTCCACTGTCACCACAAGGGGAATGTTAATAGGCTAAGTCTGGGGCAAAATCATTTTTTGTTTTCCTCTTGAGAAGCTGCCTTGCAAGTTCAGATCAGATTAGTGTCTGCAGGTCCTTTTTACCTCAAGTATTAAGCATAGGTTTTGAAATGTTTTGGTCCATGGAAATTAACTTTGCGTCTGTCTGTCCGATGAGCTCACTTTGGTGGTAGCATACTTCTCCAGGACCTCTGCACCTGACCTACCTGTTCCAGAAACCTGAGAATAGGATCCAGCTAGCGCTCAATTGCAACTGCGAGCAATGCTGCACAGAGACCAGGTTTCCTCCTTGCTGGCTCCGTCTTTTGCAATCCAAACCTTTCACCACAGCACAAATTCCTTGAATTGACTGATCTATTCAACTGCTAATCCAAATGGCAAGCTCAGAAAATAAATAGGGCAGCACCAATGAAAATTTCCATAGACGGAACACTGAGCATGTCAAAGTGGAGTCCCTTAGCATCCACGGACGATGACATCACAATGGCAGCAGCCATGATGCTTCATTCCTCATTCAGGTGTGGAACCGTGCACATCAACAGGTGAGGGTGGAATTGTATTTCTTAAGTCAAGTGTGCCGTGTCACAGGGGTAGGGGCATTGTTTAAAAATGCCCTTTGTACAGATTAGAATGATGCCTCATTACACCTTGGCAAGTACAGTACACACCAGCAGTCTTACCTATTTCTGGTAGAATGGTCCTCAAAACTTGTTATCTGAACATGTGCCTCCACTGTCACCACAAGGGGAATGTTAATAGGCTAAGTCTGGGGCAAAATCATTTTTGTTTTTCCTCTTGAGAAGCTGCCTTGCAAGTTCAGATCAGATTAGTGTCTGAAGGTCCTTTTTACCTCAGAAGTATTAAGCATAGGTTTTGAAATGTTTTGGTCCATGGAAATTAACTTTGCGTCTGTCTGTCCGATGAGCTCACTTTGGTGGTAGCATACTTCTCCAGGACCTCTGCACCTGACCTACCTGTTCCAGAAACCTGAGAATAGGATCCAGCTCGCGCTCAATTGCAACTGCGAGCAATGCTGCACAGAGACCAGGTTTCCTCCTTGCAGGCTCCCTCTTTTGCAATCCAAACCTTTCACCACAGCACAAATTCCTTGAATTGACTGGTCTGTTCAACTGCTAATCCAAATGGCAAGCTCAGAAAATAAATAGGGCAGCACCAATGAAAATTTCCATAGACGGAACACTGAGCGTGTCAAAGTGGAGTCCTTAGCATCCACGGACGATGACATCACAATGGGCCCACATTGTTTACCTACCTGGCAGCAGCCATGATGCTTCATTCCTCAGTCAGGTGTGGAACCGTGCACATCAACAGGTGAGGGTGGAATTGTATTTCTTGGGTCAAGTGTGCCGTGTCACAGGGTAGGGGCATTGTTTAAAAATGCCCTTTTGTACAGATTAGAATGATGCCTCATTACACCTTGGCAAGTACAGTACACACCAGCAGTCTTACATATTTCTGGTAGAATGGTCCTCAAAATTTGTTATCTGAACATGTGCCTCCACTGTCAGCATAAGGGAATGTTAATAGGCTAAGTCTGGGGCAAAATCATTTTTGTTTTCCTCTTGAGAAGCTGCCTTGCAAGTTCAGATCAGTTTAGTGTCTGCAGGTCCTTTTTACCTCAAGTATTAAGCATAGGTTTTGAAATGTTTTGGTCCATGGAAATTAACTGTGTCGTCTGTCTGTCCGATGAGCTCACTTTGGTGGTAGCATACTTCTCAGGACCTCTGCACCTGACCTACCTGTTCCAGAGACCTGCAGAATAGGATCCAGCTAGCGCTCAATTGCAGCTGCGAGCAATGCTGCACAGAGACCAGGTTTCCTCCTTGCTGGCTCCCTCTTTTGCAATCCAAACCTTTCACCACAGCACAAATTCCTTGAATTGACTGAGTCTGTTCAACTGCTAATCCAAATGGCAAGCTCAGAAAACAAATAAGGCAGCACCAATGAAAATTTCCATAGACGGAACACTGAGCATGTCAAAGTGGAGTCCTTAGCATCCACGGACGATGACATCACAATGGGCCCACATTGTTTACCTACCTGGCAGCAGCCATGATGCTTCATTCCTCATTCAGGTGTGGAACCGTGCACATCAACAGGTGAGGGTGGAATTGTATTTCTTGGGTCAAGTGTGCCGTGTCACAGGGGTAGGGGCATTGTTTAAAAATGCCCTTTTGTACAGATTAGAATGATGCCTCATTACACCTTGGCAAGTACAGTACACACCAGCAGTCTTACCTATTTCTGGTAGAATGGTCCTCAAAACTTGTTTTCTGAACATGTGCCTCCACTGTCAGCACAAGGGAATGTTAATAGGCTAAGTCTGGGGCAAAATCATATTTTGTTTTCCTCTTGGGAAGCTGCCTTGCAGGTTCAGATCAGTTTAGTGACTGCAGGTCCTTTTTACCTAAAAGTATTAAGCATAGGTTTTGAAATGTTTTGGTCCATGGAAATTAACTGCGTCTGTCTGTCCGATGAACTCACTTTGGTGGTAGCATACTTCTCAGGACCTCTGCACCTGACCTACCTGTTCCAGAAACCTGAGAATAGGATCCAGCTCGCGCTCAATTGCAACTACGAGCAATGCTGCACAGAGACCAGGTTTCCTCCTTGCAGGCTCCCTCTTTTGCAATCAAACCTTTCACCACAGCACAAATTCCTTAAATTGACTGGTCTGTTCAACTGCTAATCCAAATGGCAAGCTCAGAGAAAATAAATAGGGCAGCACCAATGAAAATTTCCATAGACGGAACACTGAGCGTGTCAAAGTGGAGTCCCTTAGCATCCACGGACGATGACATCACAATGGGCCCACATTGTTTACCTACCTGGCAGCAGCCATGATGCTTCATTCCTCAGTCAGGTGTGGAACCGTGCACATCAACAGGTGAGGGTGGAATTGTATTTCTTGGGTCAAGTGTGCCGTGTCACAGGGGTAGGGGCATTGTTTAAAAATGCCCTTTTGTACAGATTAGAATGATGCCTCATTACACCTTGGCAAGTACAGTACACACCAGCAGTCTTACCTATTTCTGGTAGAATGGTCCTCAAAACTTGTTATCTGAACATGTGCCTCCACTGTCACCACAAGGGAATGTTAATAGGCTAAGTCTGGGGCAAAATCATTTTTGTTTTCCTCTTGAGAAGCTGCCTTGCAAGTTCAGATCAGATTAGTGTCTGCAGGTCCTTTTTACCTCAAGTATTAAGCATAGGTTTTGAAATGTTTTGGTCCATGGAAATTAACTGCGTCTGTCTGTCCGATGAGCTCACTTTGGTGGTAGCATACTTCTCCAGGACCTCTGCACCTGACCTACCTGTTCCAGAAACCTGAGAATAGGATCCAGCTAGCGCTCAATTGCAACTACGAGCAATGCTGCACAGAGACCAGGTTTCCTCCTTGCTGGCTCCTCTTT
>JAKVIS010000819.1:0-49801 GCA_033119425.1 Bufotes viridis | reverse complement strand
TTCTGGTAGAATGGTCCTTCAAATGACTAGTTATTCGAACATGTGCCTCACTGTCAGCACAAGGGAATGTTAATAGGCTAAGTCTGGGGCAAAATCATTTTTTGTTTTTCCTTGGGGAAGCTGCCTCTGCAGGTTCAGATCAGTTTAGGTGACTGCAGGTCCTTTTTACCTCAAGTATTAAGCATAGGTTTTGGAAATGTTTTTGGTCCATGGAAACTAACTTTAAGCGCCTGTCTGTCCGATGAGCTCACTCTTGGTGGTAGCATACTTCTCCAGGACCTCTGCACCTGACCTACCTGTTCCAGAAACCTGAGAATAGGATCCAGCTCGCGCCAATTGTAACTGCGAGCAATGCTGCACAGAGACCAGGTTTCCTCCTTGCAGGCTCCCTCTTTTGCAATCCAAACCTTTCACCACAGCACAAATTCCTTTGAATTGACTGGTCTGTTCTAACTGCTAATCCAAATGGCAAGCTCAGAAACAAATAAGGCAGCACCAATGAAAATTTCCATAGACGGAACACTGAGCGTGTCAAAGTGGAGTCCCTTAGCATCCACGGACGATGACATCACAATGGGCCCACATTGTTTACCTACCTGGCAGCAGCCATGATGCTTCATTCCTCAGTCAGGTGTGGAACCTGCACATCAACAGGTGAGGGTGGAATTGTATTTCTTGGGTCAAGTGTGCCGTGTCACAGGGGTAGGGGCATTGTTTAAAATGCCCTTTTGTACAGATTAGAATGATGCCTCATTACACCTTGGCAAGTACAGTACACACCAGCAGTCTTACCTATTTCTGGTAGAATGGTCCTCAAAACTTGTTTTCTGGAACATGTGCCTCCACTGTCAGCACAAGGGAATGTTAATAGGCTAAGTCTGGGGCAAAATCATATTTTGTTTTTCCTCTTGGGAAGCTGCCTTGCAGGTTCAGATCAGTTTAGTGACTGCAGGTCCTTTTTACCTAAAGTATTAAGCATAGGTTTTGAAATGTTTTGGTCCATGGAAATTAACTTTGCGCCTGTCTGTCCGATGAACTCACTTTGGTGGTAGCATACTTCTCCAGGACCTCTGCACCTGACCTACCTGTTCCAGAAACCTGAGAATAGGATCCAGCTCGCGCTCAATTGCAACTGCGAGCAATGCTGCACAGAGACCAGGTTTCCTCCTTGCAGGCTCCCTCTTGCAATCCAAACCTTTCACCACAGCACAAATTCCTTAAATTGACTGGTCTGTTCAACTGCTAATCCAAATGGCAAGCTCAGAAAATAAATAGGGCAGCACCAATGAAAATTTCCATAGACGGAACACTGAGCGTGTCAAAGTGGAGTCCCTTAGCATCCACGGACGATGACATCACAATGGGCCCACATTGTTTACCTACCTGGCAGCAGCCATGATGCTTCATTCCTCAGTCAGGTGTGGAACCGTGCACATCAACAGGTGAGGGTGGAATTGTATTTCTTGGGTCAAGTGTGCCGTGTCACAGGGGTAGGGGCATTGTTTAAAAATGCCCTTTGTACAGATTAGAATGATGCCTCATTACACCTTGGCAAGTACAGTACACACCAGCAGTCTTACCTATTTCTGGTAGAATGGTCCTCAAAACTTGTTATCTGAACATGTGCCTCCACTGTCAGCACAAGGGAATGTTAATAGGCTAAGTCTGGGGCAAAATCATTTTTTGTTTTTCCTCTTGAGAAGCTGCCTTGCAAGTTCAGATCAGTTTAGTGTCTGCAGGTCCTTTTACCTCAAGTATTAAGCATAGGTTTTGAAATGTTTTGGTCCATGGAAATTAACTTTGCGTCTGTCTGTCCGATGAGCTCACTTTGGTGGTAGCATACTTCTCCAGGACCTCTGCACCTGACCTACCTGTTCCAGAAACCTGAGAATAGGATCCAGCTCAGCGCTCAATTGCAACTGCGAGCAATGCTGCACAGAGACCAGGTTTCCTCCTTGCAGGCTCCCTCTTTGCAATCCAAACCTTTCACCACAGCACAAATTCCTTGAATTGACTGGTCTGTTCAACTGCTAATCCAAATGGCAAGCTCAGAAAATAAATAGGGCAGCACCAATGAAAATTTCCATAGACGGAACACTGAGCGTGTCAAAGTGGAGTCCCTTAGCATCCACGGACGATGACATCACAATGGGCCCACATTGTTTACCTACCTGGCAGCAGCCATGATGCTTCATTCCTCAGTCAGGTGTGGAACCGTGCACATCAACAGGTGAGGGTGGAATTGTATTTCTTGGGTCAAGTGTGCCGTGTCACAGGGGTAGGGGCATTGTTTAAAAATGCCCTTTGTACAGATTAGAATGATGCCTCATTACACCTTGGCAAGTACAGTACACACCAGCAGTCTTACCTATTTCTGGTAGAATGGTCCTCAAAACTTGTTATCTGAACATGTGCCTCCACTTTCAGCACAAGGGAATGTTAATAGGCTAAGTCTGGGGCAAAATCATTTTTTGTTTTTCCTCTTGAGAAGCTGCCTTGCAAGTTCAGATCAGATTAGTGTCTGCAGGTCCTTTTTACCTCAAGTATTAAGCATAGGTTTTGAAATGTTTTGGTCCATGGAAATTAACTTTGCGTCTGTCTGTCCGATGAGCTCACTTTGGTGGTAGCATACTCTCCAGGACCTCTGCACCTGACCTACCTGTTCCAGAAACCTGAGAATAGGATCCAGCTAGCGCTCAATTGCAACTGCGAGCAATGCTGCACAGAGACCAGGTTTCCTCCTTGCTGGCTCCTCTTTTGCAATCCAAACCTTTCACCACAGCACAAATTCCTTGAATTGACTGATCTATTCAACTGCTAATCCAAATGGCAAGCTCAGAAAATAAATAGGGCAGCACCAATGAAAATTTCCATAGACGGAACACTGAGCGTGTCAAAGTGGAGTCCCTTAGCATCCACGGACGATGACATCACAATGGGCCCACATTGTTTACCTACCTGGCAGCAGCCATGATGCTTCATTCCTCAGTCAGGTGTGGAACCGTGCACATCAACAGGTGAGGGTGGAATTGTATTTCTTGGGTCAAGTGTGCCGTGTCACAGGGGTAGGGGCATTGTTTAAAAATGCCCTTTGTACAGATTAGAATGATGCCTCATTACACCTTGGCAAGTACAGTACACACCAGCAGTCTTACCTATTTCTGGTAGAATGGTCCTCAAAACTTGTTATCTGAACATGTGCCTCCACTGTCAGCACAAGGGAATGTTAATAGGCTAAGTCTGGGGCAAAATCATTTTTTGTTTTTCCTCTTGAGAAGCTGCCTTGCAAGTTCAGATCAGTTTAGTGTCTGCAGGTCCTTTTTACCTCAAGTATTAAGCATAGGTTTTGAAATGTTTTGGTCCATGGAAATTAACTTTGCGTCTGTCTGTCCGATGAGCTCACTTTGGTGGTAGCATACTTCTCCAGGACCTCTGCACCTGACCTACCTGTTCCAGAAACCTGAGAATAGGATCCAGCTCGCGCTCAATTGCAACTGCGAGCAATGCTGCACAGAGACCAGGTTTCCTCCTTGCAGGCTCCCTCTTTGCAATCCAAACCTTTCACCACAGCACAAATTCCTTGAATTGACTGGTCTGTTCAACTGCTAATCCAAATGGCAAGCTCAGAAAACAAATAAGGCAGCACCAATGAAAATTTCCATAGACGGAACACTGAGCATGTCAAAGTGGAGTCCCTTAGCATCCACGGACGATGACATCACAATGGGCCCACATTGTTTACCTACCTGGCAGCAGCCATGATGCTTCATTCCTCATTCAGGTGTGGAACCGTGCACATCAACAGGTGAGGGTGGAATTGTATTTCTTGGGTCAAGTGTGCCGTGTCACAGGGGTAGGGGCATTGTTTAAAAATGCCCTTTGTACAGATTAGAATGATGCCTCATTACACCTTGGCAAGTACAGTACACACCAGCAGTCTTACCTATTTCTGGTAGAATGGTCCTCAAAACTTGTTTTCTGAACATGTGCCTCCACTGTCAGCACAAGGGAATGTTAATAGGCTAAGTCTGGGGCAAAATCATATTTTGTTTTTCCTCTTGGGAAGCTGCCTTGCAGGTTCAGATCAGTTTAGTGACTGCAGGTCCTTTTTACCTAAAGTATTAAGCATAGGTTTTGAAATGTTTTGGTCCATGGAAATTAACTTTGCGTCTGTCTGTCCGATGAACTCACTTTGGTGGTAGCATACTTCTCCAGGACCTCTGCACCTGACCTACCTGTTCCAGAAACCTGAGAATAGGATCCAGCTCGCGCTCAATTGCAACTGCGAGCAATGCTGCACAGAGACCAGGTTTCCTCCTTGCAGGCTCCCTCTTTGCAATCCAAACCTTTCACCACAGCACAAATTCCTTAAATTGACTGGTCTGTTCAACTGCTAATCCAAATGGCAAGCTCAGAAAATAAATAGGGCAGCACCAATGAAAATTTCCATAGACGGAACACTGAGCGTGTCAAAGTGGAGTCCCTTAGCATCCACGGACGATGACATCACAATGGGCCCACATTGTTTACCTACCTGGCAGCAGCCATGATGCTTCATTCCTCAGTCAGGTGTGGAACCGTGCACATCAACAGGTGAGGGTGGAATTGTATTTCTTGGGTCAAGTGTGCCGTGTCACAGGGGTAGGGGCATTGTTTAAAAATGCCCTTTGTACAGATTAGAATGATGCCTCATTACACCTTGGCAAGTACAGTACACACCAGCAGTCTTACCTATTTCTGGTAGAATGGTCCTCAAAACTTGTTATCTGAACATGTGCCTCCACTGTCAGCACAAGGGAATGTTAATAGGCTAAGTCTGGGGCAAAATCATTTTTTGTTTTTCCTCTTGAGAAGCTGCCTTGCAAGTTCAGATCAGTTTAGTGTCTGCAGGTCCTTTTTACCTCAAGTATTAAGCATAGGTTTTGAAATGTTTTGGTCCATGGAAATTAACTTTGCGTCTGTCTGTCCGATGAGCTCACTTTGGTGGTAGCATACTTCTCCAGGACCTCTGCACCTGACCTACCTGTTCCAGAAACCTGAGAATAGGATCCAGCTAGCGCTCAATTGCAACTGCGAGCAATGCTGCACAGAGACCAGGTTTCCTCCTTGCAGGCTCCCTCTTTGCAATCCAAACCTTTCACCACAGCACAAATTCCTTGAATTGACTGGTCTGTTCAACTGCTAATCCAAATGGCAAGCTCAGAAAACAAATAAGGCAGCACCAATGAAAATTTCCATAGACGGAACACTGAGCATGTCAAAGTGGAGTCCCTTAGCATCCACGGACGATGACATCACAATGGGCCCACATTGTTTACCTACCTGGCAGCAGCCATGATGCTTCATTCCTCATTCAGGTGTGGAACCGTGCACATCAACAGGTGAGGGTGGAATTGTATTTCTTGGGTCAAGTGTGCCGTGTCACAGGGGTAGGGGCATTGTTTAAAAATGCCCTTTGTACAGATTAGAATGATGCCTCATTACACCTTGGCAAGTACAGTACACACCAGCAGTCTTACCTATTTCTGGTAGAATGGTCCTCAAAACTTGTTTTCTGAACATGTGCCTCCACTGTCAGCACAAGGGAATGTTAATAGGCTAAGTCTGGGGCAAAATCATATTTTGTTTTTCCTCTTGGGA
Organism: Bufotes viridis; assembly: GCA_033119425.1. Lineage (NCBI taxonomy): Eukaryota > Metazoa > Chordata > Amphibia > Anura > Bufonidae > Bufotes > Bufotes viridis. Next base: position 44,161 of record JAKVIS010000819.1, on the reverse strand, counting down.
AGCTGCCTTGCAGGTTCAGATCAGTTTAGTGACTGCAGGTCCTTTTACCTAAAGTATTAAGCATAGGTTTTGAAATGTTTTGGTCCATGGAAATTAACTTTGCGCCTGTCTGTCCGATGAACTCACTTTGGTGGTAGCATACTTCTCCAGGACCTCTGCACCTGACCTACCTGTTCCAGAAACCTGAGAATAGGATCCAGCTCGCGCTCAATTGCAACTGCGAGCAATGCTGCACAGAGACCAGGTTTCCTCCTTGCAGGCTCCTCTTTGCAATCCAAACCTTTCACCACAGCACAAATTCCTTAAATTGACTGGTCTGTTCAACTGCTAATCCAAATGGCAAGCTCAGAAAATAAATAGGGCAGCACCAATGAAAATTTCCATAGACGGAACACTGAGCGTGTCAAAGTGGAGTCCCTTAGCATCCACGGACGATGACATCACAATGGGCCCACATTGTTTACCTACCTGGCAGCAGCCATGATGCTTCATTCCTCAGTCAGGTGTGGAACCGTGCACATCAACAGGTGAGGGTGGAATTGTATTTCTTGGGTCAAGTGTGCCGTGTCACAGGGGTAGGGGCATTGTTTAAAATGCCCTTTGTACAGATTAGAATGATGCCTCATTACACCTTGGCAAGTACAGTACACACCAGCAGTCTTACCTATTTCTGGTAGAATGGTCCTCAAAACTTGTTATTCTGAACATGTGCCTCCACTGTCAGCACAAGGGAATGTTAATAGGCTAAGTCTGGGGCAAAATCATTTTTTGTTTTTCCTCTTGAGAAGCTGCCTTGCAAGTTCAGATCAGTTTAGTGTCTGCAGGTCCTTTTTACCTCAAGTATTAAGCATAGGTTTTGAAATGTTTTGGTCCATGGAAATTAACTTTAAGCGTCTGTCTGTCCGATGAACTCACTTTGGTGGTAGCATACTTCTCCAGGACCTCTGCACCTGACCTACCTGTTCCAGAAACCTGAGAATAGGATCCAGCTCGCGCTCAATTGCAACTGCGAGCAATGCTGCACAGAGACCAGGTTTCCTCCTTGCAGGCTCCCCTTTGCAATCCAAACCTTTCACCACAGCACAAATTCCTTGAATTGACTGGTCTGTTCAACTGCTAATCCAAATGGCAAGCTCAGAAAACAAATAAGGCAGCACCAATGAAAATTTCCATAGACGGAACACTGAGCATGTCAAAGTGGAGTCCCTTAGCATCCACGGACGATGACATCACAATGGGCCCACATTGTTTACCTACCTGGCAGCAGCCATGATGCTTCATTCCTCAGTCAGGTGTGGAACCGTGCACATCAACAGGTGAGGGTGGAATTGTATTTCTTGGGTCAAGTGTGCCGTGTCACAGGGGTAGGGGCATTGTTTAAAAATGCCCTTTGTACAGATTAGAATGATGCCTCATTACACCTTGGCAAGTACAGTACACACCAGCAGTCTTACCTATTTCTGGTAGAATGGTCCTCAAAACTTGTTATCTGAACATGTGCCTCCACTGTCAGCACAAGGGAATGTTAATAGGCTAAGTCTGGGGCAAAATCATTTTTTGTTTTTCCTCTTGAGAAGCTGCCTTGCAAGTTCAGATCAGTTTAGTGTCTGCAGGTCCTTTTACCTCAAGTATTAAGCATAGGTTTTGAAATGTTTTGGTCCATGGAAATTAACTTTAGCGCCTGTCTGTCCGATGAGCTCACTTTGGTGGTAGCATACTTCTCCAGGACCTCTGCACCTGACCTACCTGTTCCAGAAACCTGAGAATAGGATCCAGCTAGCGCTCAATTGCAACTGCGAGCAATGCTGCACAGAGACCAGGTTTCCTCCTTGCTGGCTCCTCTTTTGCAATCCAAACCTTTCACCACAGCACAAATTCCTTGAATTGACTGGTCTGTTCAACTGCTAATCCAAATGGCAAGCTCAGAAAACAAATAAGGCAGCACCAATGAAAATTTCCATAGACGGAACACTGAGCATGTCAAAGTGGAGTCCCTTAGCATCCACGGACGATGACATCACAATGGGCCCACATTGTTTACCTACCTGGCAGCAGCCATGATGCTTCATTCCTCATTCAGGTGTGGAACCGTGCACATCAACAGGTGAGGGTGGAATTGTATTTCTTGGGTCAAGTGTGCCGTGTCACAGGGGTAGGGGCATTGTTTAAAAATGCCCTTTGTACAGATTAGAATGATGCCTCATTACACCTTGGCAAGTACAGTACACACCAGCAGTCTTACCTATTTCTGGTAGAATGGTCCTCAAAACTTGTTTTCTGAACATGTGCCTCCACTGTCAGCACAAGGGAATGTTAATAGGCTAAGTCTGGGGCAAAATCATATTTTGTTTTTCCTCTTGGGAAGCTGCCTTGCAGGTTCAGATCAGTTTAGTGACTGCAGGTCCTTTTTACCTAAAGTATTAAGCATAGGTTTTGAAATGTTTTGGTCCATGGAAATTAACTTTGCGTCTGTCTGTCCGATGAACTCACTTTGGTGGTAGCATACTTCTCCAGGACCTCTGCACCTGACCTACCTGTTCCAGAAACCTGAGAATAGGATCCAGCTCGCGCTCAATTGCAACTGCGAGCAATGCTGCACAGAGACCAGGTTTCCTCCTTGCAGGCTCCCTCTTTGCAATCCAAACCTTTCACCACAGCACAAATTCCTTAAATTGACTGGTCTGTTCAACTGCTAATCCAAATGGCAAGCTCAGAAAATAAATAGGGCAGCACCAATGAAAATTTCCATAGACGGAACACTGAGCGTGTCAAAGTGGAGTCCCTTAGCATCCACGGACGATGACATCACAATGGGCCCACATTGTTTACCTACCTGGCAGCAGCCATGATGCTTCATTCCTCAGTCAGGTGTGGAACCGTGCACATCAACAGGTGAGGGTGGAATTGTATTTCTTGGGTCAAGTGTGCCGTGTCACAGGGGTAGGGGCATTGTTTAAAAATGCCCTTTTGTACAGATTAGAATGATGCCTCATTACACCTTGGCAAGTACAGTACACACCAGCAGTCTTACCTATTTCTGGTAGAATGGTCCTCAAAACTTGTTATCTGAACATGTGCCTCCACTGTCAGCACAAGGGAATGTTAATAGGCTAAGTCTGGGGCAAAATCATTTTTGTTTTTCCTCTTGAGAAGCTGCCTTGCAAGTTCAGATCAGTTTAGTGTCTGCAGGTCCTTTTACCTCAAGTATTAAGCATAGGTTTTGAAATGTTTTGGTCCATGGAAATTAACTTTGCGCCTGTCTGTCCGATGAGCTCACTTTGGTGGTAGCATACTTCTCCAGGACCTCTGCACCTGACCTACCTGTTCCAGAAACCTGAGAATAGGATCCAGCTCGCGCTCAATTGCAACTGCGAGCAATGCTGCACAGAGACCAGGTTTCCTCCTTGCAGGCTCCCTCTTGCAATCCAAACCTTTCACCACAGCACAAATTCCTTAAATTGACTGGTCTGTTCAACTGCTAATCCAAATGGCAAGCTCAGAAAATAAATAGGGCAGCACCAATGAAAATTTCCATAGACGGAACACTGAGCGTGTCAAAGTGGAGTCCCTTAGCATCCACGGACGATGACATCACAATGGGCCCACATTGTTTACCTACCTGGCAGCAGCCATGATGCTTCATTCCTCAGTCAGGTGTGGAACCGTGCACATCAACAGGTGAGGGTGGAATTGTATTTCTTGGGTCAAGTGTGCCGTGTCACAGGGGTAGGGGCATTGTTTAAAAATGCCCTTTTGTACAGATTAGAATGATGCCTCATTACACCTTGGCAAGTACAGTACACACCAGCAGTCTTACCTATTTCTGGTAGAATGGTCCTCAAAACTTGTTATCTGAACATGTGCCTCCACTGTCACCACAAGGGAATGTTAATAGGCTAAGTCTGGGGCAAAATCATTGTAACGGACCGCTGCTGCAGACAAGGGGTAAAAACCGTTTAGGCGATCGGCCCCCTTTACAGAGATATAGGCACAGCTACTGCAGAACACCAAACTCCCGAACTGGATACAAAATAGCACTCCAACTCCCGTACTGGAACCTCCCAAATAGCTGCTAGCAGACGAACAGGAAAAGCAGACAATCAGCTTACACTCCTGGCAATCAGTCTCTAACAGCATACAGTGAATCCCCCCAAGAACGAGACGAGGCTCCGTATTGATGGTAAACAGGAATTCTAACATTTATTAACGGCTACCTGCCTGGTATTTATCCAGGTCTCCCACCTGGTGGACACTCCCTAGAGGACCAGAAGGAAGACTGCGACACGGGATACAGCAGCCAATCACACACATTGGGACAATACAGACACCCCCAGCATATCCTCTTCCTCTGCCTGTGATACCATCACCCTACATGGGTAATGCAATCATCACAGGCAGACGAATACACAATGTCTTCTGTCCTGAGACAATTGAGGAGTCATTCAATTATCTCTCAGGACAAAGGGAAATCGCCAATACACATGTGGGGGACAATAGGACAGACATCACTATTCAATATACAATGTCCCACCCTTTACAATACACACAGACATTTCAGAGACAAGACTCCATTATGCACATGGGGACACAGAACAAGCATTACTGTTAAAATACACCAGGTAAGACACATTACATTAAAACTATACATTTAACATATCCCCAGATAGCTCAGGTCTGAGCGCACATTATTAAGTGAATGGCGCCAGACCACACGAATACAGTTTAATCGCCATGGAGCCAAAGTCTTTACAGTCAGTTTCATACGTAATGGGCTCCATGGGATTCCTATCTGGGGTATAACACATTCAACCAAAACTACCGAACCCCAGGCAGAAAAAGCACGAATTAAGCTTTTCTGCAGGTAAAAGATGTCTTTTAACAGGGGGCCATAGTCCAAAGGCAGCAGGCGAGCAACCAGGTTTCTCCAATGCAATGTGGCGAGATTGGTCTCGCCACATCTCTCCCTTTTTCCAAACAGACTAACAGGGTATCTGACCTCCTGCCGGTCAGTGCCCTTGTTAGTCCAGCAGCCCACCCACAAAACACAATCAACAGCACAGCCCACCCACACAAATAGTTACTGCAACTGGGTAGAGGAGAAGCTTGTCCATGTCCAGGTGCCTCACCACGGCTGATGCTGGGTACGGGCACGCTGACCTGGTGGGGTGCTGCATGGGCAGAGACCCGCGCCACTCTGCTCCTGTTGCCAGCGCCACTGGGAGTGGTAGCCTGGTTGAAGCCTGGTTGTTGGAGGGGAGACCGACTGTCTCCCTTTAGATATACAGTCCTGCTGCTGGAGACCGACTGTCTCCCTTTAGCTACACAGCTCTGCTGCTGGAGTCCGACTGTCTCCCTTTGGTTACACAGCTCTGCTGCTGGGGAAAGGAGACTGAGCTCTATTCCCTGCCCATTAATGATCCGCCGCTGGGGAGAGGTGGCAGTAAGCTCTTCTCCCATACATACCTTTCCTTCTCAGTGGAGGGAGACCGACTGTCTCTCCTCCCAATACAGAGTCCTGCTGCTGGAGAAAGGAGACTGGGCCTCCTATTCCCTGCTGGTTACTCTGCCGCTGGGGACTGGAGACCGGCTCCCACTCCCAACAAATAATACTGCCGCTGGGGAATGGAGACCGGCTCCCAACTCCCGAAAAATCACGCTGCTGATGTGGGGCAGGAACAACTACCTCTGCCCCCTGTAGCTCAGCCTGCCGCTGGGGAATGGAGCTCAGGCTCCCAATTCCCTGTAATATCTCTCCCGCTGGGGAATGGAGCTCAGGCCCCAATTCCCTGCAATATCTCCCGCTGGGGAATGGAGCTCAGGCCCCACTCCCTGCAATATCGGTGAGAGACCCCGGTCCCATCTCCACCTGCCGCCTGGGGTTCCTCCCAGTACCCTCTACAATGTCTTCCCAGCGGAATGGGTCTGGAACTGGATCTGTCACCTTGCTGTCCTGGGCTGAGTGCCTTCCCAATGGAGTGGAAGAGATCTCGGTAGTCCTGCTCCAGTTCCCACTCCAGGGTTGCTAGGTGAGCCAGGTCTTGCTCTACCTCATGGGGCTCATCCCCGTCATGCCTAGCCTCCCTCTCGTAGAAAATGTCCTGAAGTCTGGTTCTGCGCAGGACTCCCGAAGTCAGGCTCTGTAAAGGACTCCCATAACAAGCCAGAACCATCAAACTCCTCTCCTCTGGCTTGTCATGCTCTGGCTGTCCAGGGTATATACTGTGCCATATACCACCAGAGCGCCTGGTAGGCATCCTCCAGCCATAGCTCCTGCCATACCCGTGCTCTAGTTCCTTCACCCATTCATCAAGGGGCTGTTTCCAGAAAGGGCATCCGCAGGGCCACTTGCTTCTGCCACCGCTGCTCTTCACTGGGGAGACTCTCACCCCGCTGGTATTGTACATTGTCCAGGGCCTGGTACCAGATGCCTTCCTCACGTATCCCGGCCATCCAGGTCCTCCTCTCGTATGACACTGCTGGTTCCATTCTGGTGCTTTTAGGTCGCTGTACTGGGACATGCGTTGCCCCCACTGTAAATCCAAGGAAATGGTGTCTCCTGTAGCTGTCCTCGGCTGTAGGAACGATCCCGCTGCTCGCCACCAATTGTAACGGACCGTTTCTGCAGACAAGGGGTAAAACCGCTTAGGCGATCGGCCCTTTACAGAGATATAGGCACAGCTACTGCAGAACACCAAACTCCCGAACTGGATACAAAATAGCACTCCAACTCCCGTACTGGAACCTTCCCAAATAGCTGCTAGCAGACGAACAGGAAAAAGCAGACAATCAGCTTACACTCCTGGCAATCAGTCTCTAACAGCATACAGTGAATCCCCCCAAGAACGAGACGAGGCTCCGTATTGATGGTAAACAGGAATTCTAACATTTATTAACGGCTACCTGCCTGGTATTTATCCAGGTCTCCCACCTGGTGGACACTCCCTAGAGGACCAGAAGGAAGACTGCGACACGGGATACAGCAGCCAATCACACACATTGGGACAATACAGACACCCCCAGCATATCTCTTCCCTCTGCCTGTGATACCATCACCCTACATGGGTAATGCAATCATCACAGGCAGACGAATACACAATGTCTTTCTGTCCTGAGACAATTGAGGAGTCATTCAATTATTCTCAGGACAAAGGGAAATCGCTAATACACACGTGGGGACAATAGGACAGACATCACTATTCAATATACAATGTCCCACCCTTTACAATACACACAGACATTTCAGAGACAAGACTCCATTATGCACATGAGGACACAGAACAAGCATTACTGTTAAAATACACCAGGTAAGACACATTACATTAAAACTATACATTTAACATATCCCCAGATAGCTCAGGTCTGAGCGCACATTATTAAGTGAATGGCGCTCAGACCACACGAATACAGTTTAATCGCCATGGAGCCAAAGTCTTTACAGTCAGTTTCATACGAATGGGCTCCATGGGATTCCTATCTGGGGTATAACGCATTCAACCAAAACTACCGAACCCCAGGCAGAAAAGCACGAATTAAGCTTTTCTGCAGGTAAAAAAGATGTCTTTTAACAGGGGGCCATAGTCCAAAGGCAGCAGGCGAGCAACCAGGTTTCTCCAATGCAATGTGGCGAGATTGGTCTCGTCACAATCATTTTTTGTTTTTCCTCTTGAGAAGCTGCCTTGCAAGTTCAGATCAGATTAGTGTCTGCAGGTCCTTTTTACCTCAAGTATTAAGCATAGGTTTTGAAATGTTTTGGTCCATGGAAATTAACTTTGCGTCTGTCTGTCCGATGAGCTCCCTTTGGTGGTAGCATACCTCTCCAGGATCTCTGCACCTGACCTACCTGTTCCAGAGACCTGCGAATAGGATCCAGCTAGCGCTCAATTGCAACTGCGAGCAATGCTGCACAGAGACCAGGTTTCCTCCTTGCTGGCTCCCTCTTTTGCAATCCAAACCTTTCACCACAGCACAAATTCCTTGAATTGACTGGTCTGTTCAACTGCTAATCCCAATGGCAAGCTCAGAAAAAAAATAAGGCAGCACCAATGAAAATTTCCATAGACGGAACACTGAGCATGTCAAAGTGGAGTCCCTTAGCATCCACGGACGATGACATCACAATGGGCCCACATTGTTTACCTACCTGGCAGCAGCCATGATGCTTCATTCCTCATTCAGATGTGGAACCGTGCACATCAACAGGTGAGGGCGGAATTGTATTTCTTGGGTCAAGTGTGCCGTGTCACAGGGGTAGGGGCATTGTTTAAAAATGCCCTTTGTACAGATTAGAATGATGCCTCATTACACCTTGGCAAGTACAGTACACACCAGCAGTCTTACCTATTTCTGGTAGAATGGTCCTCAAAACTTGTTTTTCTGAACATGTGCCTCCACTGTCAGCACAAGGGAATGTTAATAGGCTAAGTCTGGGGCAAAATCATATTTTGTTTTTTCCTCTTGGGAAGCTGCCTTGCAGGTTCAGATCAGTTTAGTGACTGCAGGTCCTTTTTACCTAAAGTATTAAGCATAGGTTTTGAAATGTTTTGGTCCATGGAAATTAACTTTAGCGCCTGTCTGTCCGATGAACTCACTTTGGTGGTAGCATACTTCTCCAGGACCTCTGCACCTGACCTACCTGTTCCAGAAACCTGAGAATAGGATCCAGCTCGCGCTCAATTGCAACTGCGAGCAATGCTGCACAGAGACCAGGTTTCCTCCTTGCAGGCTCCCTCTTTGCAATCCAAACCTTTCACCACAGCACAAATTCCTTGAATTGACTGGTCTGTTCAACTGCTAATCCAAATGGCAAGCTCAGAAAATAAATAGGGCAGCACCAATGAAAATTTCCATAGACGGAACACTGAGCGTGTCAAAGTGGAGTCCCTTAGCATCCACGGACGATGACATCACAATGGGCCCACATTGTTTACCTACCTGGCAGCAGCCATGATGCTTCATTCCTCAGTCAGGTGTGGAACCGTGCACATCAACAGGTGAGGGTGGAATTGTATTTCTTGGGTCAAGTGTGCCGTGTCACAGGGGTAGGGGCATTGTTTAAAAATGCCCTTTGTACAGATTAGAATGATGCCTCATTACACCTTGGCAAGTACAGTACACACCAGCAGTCTTACCTATTTCTGGTAGAATGGTCCTCAAAACTTGTTATCTGAACATGTGCCTCCACTGTCAGCACAAGGGAATGTTAATAGGCTAAGTCTGGGGCAAAATCATTTTTTGTTTTTCCTCTTGAGAAGCTGCCTTGCAAGTTCAGATCAGTTTAGTGTCTGCAGGTCCTTTTTACCTCAAGTATTAAGCATAGGTTTTGAAATGTTTTGGTCCATGGAAATTAACTTTGCGTCTGTCTGTACGATGAGCTCACTTTGGTGGTAGCATACTTCTCCAGGACCTCTGCACCTGACCTACCTGTTCCAGAAACCTGAGAATAGGATCCAGCTCGCGCTCAATTGCAACTGCGAGCAATGCTGCACAGAGACCAGGTTTCCTCCTTGCAGGCTCCTCTTTGCAATCCAAACCTTTCACCACAGCACAAATTCCTTGAATTGACTGGTCTGTTCAACTGCTAATCCAAATGGCAAGCTCAGAAAACAAATAAGGCAGCACCAATGAAAATTTCCATAGACGGAACACTGAGCATGTCAAAGTGGAGTCCCTTAGCATCCACGGACGATGACATCACAATGGGCCCACATTGTTTACCTACCTGGCAGCAGCCATGATGCTTCATTCCTCATTCAGGTGTGGAACCGTGCACATCAACAGGTGAGGGTGGAATTGTATTTCTTGGGTCAAGTGTGCCGTGTCACAGGGGTAGGGGCATTGTTTAAAAATGCCCTTTGTACAGATTAGAATGATGCCTCATTACACCTTGGCAAGTACAGTACACACCAGCAGTCTTACCTATTTCTGGTAGAATGGTCCTCAAAACTTGTTTTTCTGAACATGTGCCTCCACTGTCAGCACAAGGGAATGTTAATAGGCTAAGTCTGGGGCAAAATCATATTTTGTTTTTCCTCTTGGGAAGCTGCCTTGCAGGTTCAGATCAGTTTAGTGACTGCAGGTCCTTTTTACCTAAAGTATTAAGCATAGGTTTTGAAATGTTTTGGTCCATGGAAATTAACTTTGCGTCTGTCTGTCCGATGAACTCACTTTGGTGGTAGCATACTTCTCCAGGACCTCTGCACCTGACCTACCTGTTCCAGAAACCTGAGAATAGGATCCAGCTCGCGCTCAATTGCAACTGCGAGCAATGCTGCACAGAGACCAGGTTTCCTCCTTGCAGGCTCCCTCTTTGCAATCCAAACCTTTCACCACAGCACAAATTCCTTAAATTGACTGGTCTGTTCAACTGCTAATCCAAATGGCAAGCTCAGAAAATAAATAGGGCAGCACCAATGAAAATTTCCATAGACGGAACACTGAGCGTGTCAAAGTGGAGTCCCTTAGCATCCACGGACGATGACATCACAATGGGCCCACATTGTTTACCTACCTGGCAGCAGCCATGATGCTTCATTCCTCAGTCAGGTGTGGAACCGTGCACATCAACAGGTGAGGGTGGAATTGTATTTCTTGGGTCAAGTGTGCCGTGTCACAGGGGTAGGGGCATTGTTTAAAAATGCCCTTTGTACAGATTAGAATGATGCCTCATTACACCTTGGCAAGTACAGTACACACCAGCAGTCTTACCTATTTCTGGTAGAATGGTCCTCAAAACTTGTTATCTGAACATGTGCCTCCACTGTCAGCACAAGGGAATGTTAATAGGCTAAGTCTGGGGCAAAATCATTTTTTGTTTTTCCTCTTGAGAAGCTGCCTTGCAAGTTCAGATCAGTTTAGTGTCTGCAGGTCCTTTTACCTCAAGTATTAAGCATAGGTTTTGAAATGTTTTGGTCCATGGAAATTAACTTTGCGTCTGTCTGTCCGATGAGCTCACTTTGGTGGTAGCATACTTCTCCAGGACCTCTGCACCTGACCTACCTGTTCCAGAAACCTGAGAATAGGATCCAGCTCGCGCTCAATTGCAACTGCGAGCAATGCTGCACAGAGACCAGGTTTCCTCCTTGCAGGCTCCTCTTTGCAATCCAAACCTTTCACCACAGCACAAATTCCTTGAATTGACTGGTCTGTTCAACTGCTAATCCAAATGGCAAGCTCAGAAAATAAATAGGGCAGCACCAATGAAAATTTCCATAGACGGAACACTGAGCGTGTCAAAGTGGAGTCCCTTAGCATCCACGGACGATGACATCACAATGGGCCCACATTGTTTACCTACCTGGCAGCAGCCATGATGCTTCATTCCTCAGTCAGGTGTGGAACCGTGCACATCAACAGGTGAGGGTGGAATTGTATTTCTTGGGTCAAGTGTGCCGTGTCACAGGGGTAGGGGCATTGTTTAAAAATGCCCTTTGTACAGATTAGAATGATGCCTCATTACACCTTGGCAAGTACAGTACACACCAGCAGTCTTACCTATTTCTGGTAGAATGGTCCTCAAAACTTGTTATCTGAACATGTGCCTCCACTGTCAGCACAAGGGAATGTTAATAGGCTAAGTCTGGGGCAAAATCATTTTTTGTTTTTCCTCTTGAGAAGCTGCCTTGCAAGTTCAGATCAGTTTAGTGTCTGCAGGTCCTTTTTACCTCAAGTATTAAGCATAGGTTTTGAAATGTTTTGGTCCATGGAAATTAACTTTGCGTCTGTCTGTCCGATGAGCTCACTTTGGTGGTAGCATACTTCTCCAGGACCTCTGCACCTGACCTACCTGTTCCAGAAACCTGAGAATAGGATCCAGCTCGCGCTCAATTGCAACTGCGAGCAATGCTGCACAGAGACCAGGTTTCCTCCTTGCAGGCTCCCTCTTTGCAATCCAAACCTTTCACCACAGCACAAATTCCTTGAATTGACTGGTCTGTTCAACTGCTAATCCAAATGGCAAGCTCAGAAAACAAATAAGGCAGCACCAATGAAAATTTCCATAGACGGAACACTGAGCATGTCAAAGTGGAGTCCCTTAGCATCCACGGACGATGACATCACAATGGGCCCACATTGTTTACCTACCTGGCAGCAGCCATGATGCTTCATTCCTCATTCAGGTGTGGAACCGTGCACATCAACAGGTGAGGGTGGAATTGTATTTCTTGGGTCAAGTGTGCCGTGTCACAGGGGTAGGGGCATTGTTTAAAAATGCCCTTTGTACAGATTAGAATGATGCCTCATTACACCTTGGCAAGTACAGTACACACCAGCAGTCTTACCTATTTCTGGTAGAATGGTCCTCAAAACTTGTTTTCTGAACATGTGCCTCCACTGTCAGCACAAGGGAATGTTAATAGGCTAAGTCTGGGGCAAAATCATATTTTGTTTTTCCTCTTGGGAAGCTGCCTTGCAGGTTCAGATCAGTTTAGTGACTGCAGGTCCTTTTTACCTAAAGTATTAAGCATAGGTTTTGAAATGTTTTGGTCCATGGAAATTAACTTTGCGTCTGTCTGTCCGATGAACTCACTTTGGTGGTAGCATACTTCTCCAGGACCTCTGCACCTGACCTACCTGTTCCAGAAACCTGAGAATAGGATCCAGCTCGCGCTCAATTGCAACTGCGAGCAATGCTGCACAGAGACCAGGTTTCCTCCTTGCAGGCTCCCTCTTTGCAATCCAAACCTTTCACCACAGCACAAATTCCTTAAATTGACTGGTCTGTTCAACTGCTAATCCAAATGGCAAGCTCAGAAAATAAATAGGGCAGCACCAATGAAAATTTCCATAGACGGAACACTGAGCGTGTCAAAGTGGAGTCCCTTAGCATCCACGGACGATGACATCACAATGGGCCCACATTGTTTACCTACCTGGCAGCAGCCATGATGCTTCATTCCTCAGTCAGGTGTGGAACCGTGCACATCAACAGGTGAGGGTGGAATTGTATTTCTTGGGTCAAGTGTGCCGTGTCACAGGGGTAGGGGCATTGTTTAAAAATGCCCTTTGTACAGATTAGAATGATGCCTCATTACACCTTGGCAAGTACAGTACACACCAGCAGTCTTACCTATTTCTGGTAGAATGGTCCTCAAAACTTGTTATCTGAACATGTGCCTCCACTGTCAGCACAAGGGAATGTTAATAGGCTAAGTCTGGGGCAAAATCATTTTTTGTTTTTCCTCTTGAGAAGCTGCCTTGCAAGTTCAGATCAGTTTAGTGTCTGCAGGTCCTTTTTACCTCAAGTATTAAGCATAGGTTTTGAAATGTTTTGGTCCATGGAAATTAACTTTGCGTCTGTCTGTCCGATGAGCTCACTTTGGTGGTAGCATACTTCTCCAGGACCTCTGCACCTGACCTACCTGTTCCAGAAACCTGAGAATAGGATCCAGCTCGCGCTCAATTGCAACTGCGAGCAATGCTGCACAGAGACCAGGTTTCCTCCTTGCAGGCTCCCTCTTTGCAATCCAAACCTTTCACCACAGCACAAATTCCTTGAATTGACTGGTCTGTTCAACTGCTAATCCAAATGGCAAGCTCAGAAAACAAATAAGGCAGCACCAATGAAAATTTCCATAGACGGAACACTGAGCGTGTCAAAGTGGAGTCCCTTAGCATCCACGGACGATGACATCACAATGGGCCCACATTGTTTACCTACCTGGCAGCAGCCATGATGCTTCATTCCTCAGTCAGGTGTGGAACCGTGCACATCAACAGGTGAGGGTGGAATTGTATTTCTTGGGTCAAGTGTGCCGTGTCACAGGGGTAGGGGCATTGTTTAAAAATGCCCTTTTGTACAGATTAGAATGATGCCTCATTACACCTTGGCAAGTACAGTACACACCAGCAGTCTTACCTATTTCTGGTAGAATGGTCCTCAAAACTTGTTATTCTGAACATGTGCCTCCACTGTCAGCACAAGGGAATGTTAATAGGCTAAGTCTGGGGCAAAATCATTTTTTGTTTTTCCTCTTGAGAAGCTGCCTTGCAAGTTCAGATCAGTTTAGTGTCTGCAGGTCCTTTTACCTCAAGTATTAAGCATAGGTTTTGAAATGTTTTGGTCCATGGAAATTAACTTTGCGTCTGTCTGTCCGATGAGCTCACTTTGGTGGTAGCATACTTCTCCAGGACCTCTGCACCTGACCTACCTGTTCCAGAAACCTGAGAATAGGATCCAGCTCGCGCTCAATTGCAACTGCGAGCAATGCTGCACAGAGACCAGGTTTCCTCCTTGCAGGCTCCCTCTTTGCAATCCAAACCTTTCACCACAGCACAAATTCCTTGAATTGACTGGTCTGTTCAACTGCTAATCCAAATGGCAAGCTCAGAAAACAAATAAGGCAGCACCAATGAAAATTTCCATAGACGGAACACTGAGCATGTCAAAGTGGAGTCCCTTAGCATCCACGGACGATGACATCACAATGGGCCCACATTGTTTACCTACCTGGCAGCAGCCATGATGCTTCATTCCTCATTCAGGTGTGGAACCGTGCACATCAACAGGTGAGGGTGGAATTGTATTTCTTGGGTCAAGTGTGCCGTGTCACAGGGGTAGGGGCATTGTTTAAAAATGCCCTTTGTACAGATTAGAATGATGCCTCATTACACCTTGGCAAGTACAGTACACACCAGCAGTCTTACCTATTTCTGGTAGAATGGTCCTCAAAACTTGTTTTCTGAACATGTGCCTCCACTGTCAGCACAAGGGAATGTTAATAGGCTAAGTCTGGGGCAAAATCATATTTTGTTTTTCCTCTTGGGAAGCTGCCTTGCAGGTTCAGATCAGTTTAGTGACTGCAGGTCCTTTTTACCTAAAGTATTAAGCATAGGTTTTGAAATGTTTTGGTCCATGGAAATTAACTTTGCGTCTGTCTGTCCGATGAACTCACTTTGGTGGTAGCATACTTCTCCAGGACCTCTGCACCTGACCTACCTGTTCCAGAAACCTGAGAATAGGATCCAGCTCGCGCTCAATTGCAACTGCGAGCAATGCTGCACAGAGACCAGGTTTCCTCCTTGCAGGCTCCCTCTTTGCAATCCAAACCTTTCACCACAGCACAAATTCCTTAAATTGACTGGTCTGTTCAACTGCTAATCCAAATGGCAAGCTCAGAAAATAAATAGGGCAGCACCAATGAAAATTTCCATAGACGGAACACTGAGCGTGTCAAAGTGGAGTCCCTTAGCATCCACGGACGATGACATCACAATGGGCCCACATTGTTTACCTACCTGGCAGCAGCCATGATGCTTCATTCCTCAGTCAGGTGTGGAACCGTGCACATCAACAGGTGAGGGTGGAATTGTATTTCTTGGGTCAAGTGTGCCGTGTCACAGGGGTAGGGGCATTGTTTAAAAATGCCCTTTGTACAGATTAGAATGATGCCTCATTACACCTTGGCAAGTACAGTACACACCAGCAGTCTTACCTATTTCTGGTAGAATGGTCCTCAAAACTTGTTTTCTGAACATGTGCCTCCACTGTCAGCACAAGGGAATGTTAATAGGCTAAGTCTGGGGCAAAATCATATTTTGTTTTTCCTCTTGGGAAGCTGCCTTGCAGGTTCAGATCAGTTTAGTGACTGCAGGTCCTTTTTACCTAAAGTATTAAGCATAGGTTTTGAAATGTTTTGGTCCATGGAAATTAACTTTGCGTCTGTCTGTCCGATGAACTCACTTTGGTGGTAGCATACTTCTCCAGGACCTCTGCACCTGACCTACCTGTTCCAGAAACCTGAGAATAGGATCCAGCTCGCGCTCAATTGCAACTGCGAGCAATGCTGCACAGAGACCAGGTTTCCTCCTTGCAGGCTCCCTCTTTTGCAATCCAAACCTTTCACCACAGCACAAATTCCTTAAATTGACTGGTCTGTTCAACTGCTAATCCAAATGGCAAGCTCAGAAAATAAATAGGGCAGCACCAATGAAAATTTCCATAGACGGAACACTGAGCGTGTCAAAGTGGAGTCCCTTAGCATCCACGGACGATGACATCACAATGGGCCCACATTGTTTACCTACCTGGCAGCAGCCATGATGCTTCATTCCTCAGTCAGGTGTGGAACCGTGCACATCAACAGGTGAGGGTGGAATTGTATTTCTTGGGTCAAGTGTGCCGTGTCACAGGGGTAGGGGCATTGTTTAAAAATGCCCTTTGTACAGATTAGAATGATGCCTCATTACACCTTGGCAAGTACAGTACACACCAGCAGTCTTACCTATTTCTGGTAGAATGGTCCTCAAAACTTGTTTTCTGAACATGTGCCTCCACTGTCAGCACAAGGGAATGTTAATAGGCTAAGTCTGGGGCAAAATCATATTTTGTTTTTCCTCTTGGGAAGCTGCCTTGCAGGTTCAGATCAGTTTAGTGACTGCAGGTCCTTTTTACCTAAAGTATTAAGCATAGGTTTTGAAATGTTTTGGTCCATGGAAATTAACTTTGCGTCTGTCTGTCCGATGAACTCACTTTGGTGGTAGCATACTTCTCCAGGACCTCTGCACCTGACCTACCTGTTCCAGAAACCTGAGAATAGGATCCAGCTCGCGCTCAATTGCAACTGCGAGCAATGCTGCACAGAGACCAGGTTTCCTCCTTGCAGGCTCCCTCTTTTGCAATCCAAACCTTTCACCACAGCACAAATTCCTTGAATTGACTGGTCTGTTCAACTGCTAATCCAAATGGCAAGCTCAGAAAATAAATAGGGCAGCACCAATGAAAATTTCCATAGACGGAACACTGAGCGTGTCAAAGTGGAGTCCCTTAGCATCCACGGACGATGACATCACAATGGGCCCACATTGTTTACCTACCTGGCAGCAGCCATGATGCTTCATTCCTCAGTCAGGTGTGGAACCGTGCACATCAACAGGTGAGGGTGGAATTGTATTTCTTGGGTCAAGTGTGCCGTGTCACAGGGGTAGGGGCATTGTTTAAAAATGCCCTTTTGTACAGATTAGAATGATGCCTCATTACACCTTGGCAAGTACAGTACACACCAGCAGTCTTACCTATTTCTGGTAGAATGGTCCTCAAAACTTGTTATCTGAACATGTGCCTCCACTGTCACCACAAGGGAATGTTAATAGGCTAAGTCTGGGGCAAAATCATTTTTTGTTTTTCCTCTTGAGAAGCTGCCTTGCAAGTTCAGATCAGATTAGTGTCTGCAGGTCCTTTTTACCTCAAGTATTAAGCATAGGTTTTGAAATGTTTTGGTCCATGGAAATTAACTTTGCGTCTGTCTGTCCGATGAGCTCACTTTGGTGGTAGCATACTTCTCCAGGACCTCTGCACCTGACCTACCTGTTCCAGAAACCTGAGAATAGGATCCAGCTAGCGCTCAATTGCAACTGCGAGCAATGCTGCACAGAGACCAGGTTTCCTCCTTGCTGGCTCCCTCTTTTGCAATCCAAACCTTTCACCACAGCACAAATTCCTTGAATTGACTGGTCTATTCAACTGCTAATCCAAATGGCAAGCTCAGAAAATAAATAGGGCAGCACCAATGAAAATTTCCATAGACGGAACACTGAGCGTGTCAAAGTGGAGTCCCTTAGCATCCACGGACGATGACATCACAATGGGCCCACATTGTTTACCTACCTGGCAGCAGCCATGATGCTTCATTCCTCAGTCAGGTGTGGAACCGTGCACATCAACAGGTGAGGGTGGAATTGTATTTCTTGGGTCAAGTGTGCCGTGTCACAGGGGTAGGGGCATTGTTTAAAAATGCCCTTTTGTACAGATTAGAATGATGCCTCATTACACCTTGGCAAGTACAGTACACACCAGCAGTCTTACCTATTTCTGGTAGAATGGTCCTCAAAACTTGTTTTCTGAACATGTGCCTCCACTGTCAGCACAAGGGAATGTTAATAGGCTAAGTCTGGGGCAAAATCATATTTTGTTTTTCCTCTTGGGAAGCTGCCTTGCAGGTTCAGATCAGTTTAGTGACTGCAGGTCCTTTTTACCTAAAGTATTAAGCATAGGTTTTGAAATGTTTTGGTCCATGGAAATTAACTTTGCGTCTGTCTGTCCGATGAACTCACTTTGGTGGTAGCATACTTCTCCAGGACCTCTGCACCTGACCTACCTGTTCCAGAAACCTGAGAATAGGATCCAGCTCGCGCTCAATTGCAACTGCGAGCAATGCTGCACAGAGACCAGGTTTCCTCCTTGCAGGCTCCCTCTTTTGCAATCCAAACCTTTCACCACAGCACAAATTCCTTAAATTGACTGGTCTGTTCAACTGCTAATCCAAATGGCAAGCTCAGAAAATAAATAGGGCAGCACCAATGAAAATTTCCATAGACGGAACACTGAGCGTGTCAAAGTGGAGTCCCTTAGCATCCACGGACGATGACATCACAATGGGCCCACATTGTTTACCTACCTGGCAGCAGCCATGATGCTTCATTCCTCAGTCAGGTGTGGAACCGTGCACATCAACAGGTGAGGGTGGAATTGTATTTCTTGGGTCAAGTGTGCCGTGTCACAGGGGTAGGGGCATTGTTTAAAAATGCCCTTTTGTACAGATTAGAATGATGCCTCATTACACCTTGGCAAGTACAGTACACACCAGCAGTCTTACCTATTTCTGGTAGAATGGTCCTCAAAACTTGTTATCTGAACATGTGCCTCCACTGTCACCACAAGGGAATGTTAATAGGCTAAGTCTGGGGCAAAATCATTTTTTGTTTTTCCTCTTGAGAAGCTGCCTTGCAAGTTCAGATCAGATTAGTGTCTGCAGGTCCTTTTTACCTCAAGTATTAAGCATAGGTTTTGAAATGTTTTGGTCCATGGAAATTAACTTTGCGTCTGTCTGTCCGATGAGCTCACTTTGGTGGTAGCATACTTCTCCAGGACCTCTGCACCTGACCTACCTGTTCCAGAAACCTGAGAATAGGATCCAGCTAGCGCTCAATTGCAACTGCGAGCAATGCTGCACAGAGACCAGGTTTCCTCCTTGCTGGCTCCCTCTTTTGCAATCCAAACCTTTCACCACAGCACAAATTCCTTGAATTGACTGATCTATTCAACTGCTAATCCAAATGGCAAGCTCAGAAAATAAATAGGGCAGCACCAATGAAAATTTCCATAGACGGAACACTGAGCGTGTCAAAGTGGAGTCCCTTAGCATCCACGGACGATGACATCACAATGGGCCCACATTGTTTACCTACCTGGCAGCAGCCATGATGCTTCATTCCTCAGTCAGGTGTGGAACCGTGCACATCAACAGGTGAGGGTGGAATTGTATTTCTTGGGTCAAGTGTGCCGTGTCACAGGGGTAGGGGCATTGTTTAAAAATGCCCTTTTGTACAGATTAGAATGATGCCTCATTACACCTTGGCAAGTACAGTACACACCAGCAGTCTTACCTATTTCTGGTAGAATGGTCCTCAAAACTTGTTATCTGAACATGTGCCTCCACTGTCAGCACAAGGGAATGTTAATAGGCTAAGTCTGGGGCAAAATCATTTTTGTTTTTCCTCTTGAGAAGCTGCCTTGCAAGTTCAGATCAGTTTAGTGTCTGCAGGTCCTTTTTACCTCAAGTATTAAGCATAGGTTTTGAAATGTTTTGGTCCATGGAAATTAACTTTGCGTCTGTCTGTCCGATGAGCTCACTTTGGTGGTAGCATACTTCTCCAGGACCTCTGCACCTGACCTACCTGTTCCAGAAACCTGAGAATAGGATCCAGCTCGCGCTCAATTGCAACTGCGAGCAATGCTGCACAGAGACCAGGTTTCCTCCTTGCAGGCTCCCTCTTTTGCAATCCAAACCTTTCACCACAGCACAAATTCCTTAAATTGACTGGTCTGTTCAACTGCTAATCCAAATGGCAAGCTCAGAAAATAAATAGGGCAGCACCAATGAAAATTTCCATAGACGGAACACTGAGCGTGTCAAAGTGGAGTCCCTTAGCATCCACGGACGATGACATCACAATGGGCCCACATTGTTTACCTACCTGGCAGCAGCCATGATGCTTCATTCCTCAGTCAGGTGTGGAACCGTGCACATCAACAGGTGAGGGTGGAATTGTATTTCTTGGGTCAAGTGTGCCGTGTCACAGGGGTAGGGGCATTGTTTAAAAATGCCCTTTTGTACAGATTAGAATGATGCCTCATTACACCTTGGCAAGTACAGTACACACCAGCAGTCTTACCTATTTCTGGTAGAATGGTCCTCAAAACTTGTTATCTGAACATGTGCCTCCACTGTCAGCACAAGGGAATGTTAATAGGCTAAGTCTGGGGCAAAATCATTTTTGTTTTTCCTCTTGAGAAGCTGCCTTGCAAGTTCAGATCAGATTAGTGTCTGCAGGTCCTTTTTACCTCAAGTATTAAGCATAGGTTTTGAAATGTTTTGGTCCATGGAAATTAACTTTGCGTCTGTCTGTCCGATGAGCTCACTTTGGTGGTAGCATACTTCTCCAGGACCTCTGCACCTGACCTACCTGTTCCAGAAACCTGAGAATAGGATCCAGCTAGCGCTCAATTGCAACTGCGAGCAATGCTGCACAGAGACCAGGTTTCCTCCTTGCTGGCTCCCTCTTTTGCAATCCAAACCTTTCACCACAGCACAAATTCCTTGAATTGACTGATCTATTCAACTGCTAATCCAAATGGCAAGCTCAGAAAATAAATAGGGCAGCACCAATGAAAATTTCCATAGACGGAACACTGAGCGTGTCAAAGTGGAGTCCCTTAGCATCCACGGACGATGACATCACAATGGGCCCACATTGTTTACCTACCTGGCAGCAGCCATGATGCTTCATTCCTCAGTCAGGTGTGGAACCGTGCACATCAACAGGTGAGGGTGGAATTGTATTTCTTGGGTCAAGTGTGCCGTGTCACAGGGGTAGGGGCATTGTTTAAAAATGCCCTTTTGTACAGATTAGAATGATGCCTCATTACACCTTGGCAAGTACAGTACACACCAGCAGTCTTACCTATTTCTGGTAGAATGGTCCTCAAAACTTGTTATCTGAACATGTGCCTCCACTGTCAGCACAAGGGAATGTTAATAGGCTAAGTCTGGGGCAAAATCATTTTTTGTTTTTCCTCTTGAGAAGCTGCCTTGCAAGTTCAGATCAGTTTAGTGTCTGCAGGTCCTTTTTACCTCAAGTATTAAGCATAGGTTTTGAAATGTTTTGGTCCATGGAAATTAACTTTGCGTCTGTCTGTCCGATGAGCTCACTTTGGTGGTAGCATACTTCTCCAGGACCTCTGCACCTGACCTACCTGTTCCAGAAACCTGAGAATAGGATCCAGCTCGCGCTCAATTGCAACTGCGAGCAATGCTGCACAGAGACCAGGTTTCCTCCTTGCAGGCTCCCTCTTTTGCAATCCAAACCTTTCACCACAGCACAAATTCCTTGAATTGACTGGTCTGTTCAACTGCTAATCCAAATGGCAAGCTCAGAAAACAAATAAGGCAGCACCAATGAAAATTTCCATAGACGGAACACTGAGCATGTCAAAGTGGAGTCCCTTAGCATCCACGGACGATGACATCACAATGGGCCCACATTGTTTACCTACCTGGCAGCAGCCATGATGCTTCATTCCTCATTCAGGTGTGGAACCGTGCACATCAACAGGTGAGGGTGGAATTGTATTTCTTGGGTCAAGTGTGCCGTGTCACAGGGGTAGGGGCATTGTTTAAAAATGCCCTTTTGTACAGATTAGAATGATGCCTCATTACACCTTGGCAAGTACAGTACACACCAGCAGTCTTACCTATTTCTGGTAGAATGGTCCTCAAAACTTGTTTTCTGAACATGTGCCTCCACTGTCAGCACAAGGGAATGTTAATAGGCTAAGTCTGGGGCAAAATCATATTTTGTTTTTCCTCTTGGGAAGCTGCCTTGCAGGTTCAGATCAGTTTAGTGACTGCAGGTCCTTTTTACCTAAAGTATTAAGCATAGGTTTTGAAATGTTTTGGTCCATGGAAATTAACTTTGCGTCTGTCTGTCCGATGAACTCACTTTGGTGGTAGCATACTTCTCCAGGACCTCTGCACCTGACCTACCTGTTCCAGAAACCTGAGAATAGGATCCAGCTCGCGCTCAATTGCAACTGCGAGCAATGCTGCACAGAGACCAGGTTTCCTCCTTGCAGGCTCCCTCTTTTGCAATCCAAACCTTTCACCACAGCACAAATTCCTTAAATTGACTGGTCTGTTCAACTGCTAATCCAAATGGCAAGCTCAGAAAATAAATAGGGCAGCACCAATGAAAATTTCCATAGACGGAACACTGAGCGTGTCAAAGTGGAGTCCCTTAGCATCCACGGACGATGACATCACAATGGGCCCACATTGTTTACCTACCTGGCAGCAGCCATGATGCTTCATTCCTCAGTCAGGTGTGGAACCGTGCACATCAACAGGTGAGGGTGGAATTGTATTTCTTGGGTCAAGTGTGCCGTGTCACAGGGGTAGGGGCATTGTTTAAAAATGCCCTTTTGTACAGATTAGAATGATGCCTCATTACACCTTGGCAAGTACAGTACACACCAGCAGTCTTACCTATTTCTGGTAGAATGGTCCTCAAAACTTGTTATCTGAACATGTGCCTCCACTGTCAGCACAAGGGAATGTTAATAGGCTAAGTCTGGGGCAAAATCATTTTTTGTTTTTCCTCTTGAGAAGCTGCCTTGCAAGTTCAGATCAGTTTAGTGTCTGCAGGTCCTTTTTACCTCAAGTATTAAGCATAGGTTTTGAAATGTTTTGGTCCATGGAAATTAACTTTGCGTCTGTCTGTCCGATGAGCTCACTTTGGTGGTAGCATACTTCTCCAGGACCTCTGCACCTGACCTACCTGTTCCAGAAACCTGAGAATAGGATCCAGCTAGCGCTCAATTGCAACTGCGAGCAATGCTGCACAGAGACCAGGTTTCCTCCTTGCTGGCTCCCTCTTTTGCAATCCAAACCTTTCACCACAGCACAAATTCCTTGAATTGACTGGTCTGTTCAACTGCTAATCCAAATGGCAAGCTCAGAAAATAAATAGGGCAGCACCAATGAAAATTTCCATAGACGGAACACTGAGCGTGTCAAAGTGGAGTCCCTTAGCATCCACGGACGATGACATCACAATGGGCCCACATTGTTTACCTACCTGGCAGCAGCCATGATGCTTCATTCCTCAGTCAGGTGTGGAACCGTGCACATCAACAGGTGAGGGTGGAATTGTATTTCTTGGGTCAAGTGTGCCGTGTCACAGGGGTAGGGGCATTGTTTAAAAATGCCCTTTTGTACAGATTAGAATGATGCCTCATTACACCTTGGCAAGTACAGTACACACCAGCAGTCTTACCTATTTCTGGTAGAATGGTCCTCAAAACTTGTTATCTGAACATGTGCCTCCACTGTCAGCACAAGGGAATGTTAATAGGCTAAGTCTGGGGCAAAATCATTTTTGTTTTTCCTCTTGAGAAGCTGCCTTGCAAGTTCAGATCAGTTTAGTGTCTGCAGGTCCTTTTTACCTCAAGTATTAAGCATAGGTTTTGAAATGTTTTGGTCCATGGAAATTAACTTTGCGTCTGTCTGTCCGATGAGCTCACTTTGGTGGTAGCATACTTCTCCAGGACCTCTGCACCTGACCTACCTGTTCCAGAAACCTGAGAATAGGATCCAGCTCGCGCTCAATTGCAACTGCGAGCAATGCTGCACAGAGACCAGGTTTCCTCCTTGCAGGCTCCCTCTTTTGCAATCCAAACCTTTCACCACAGCACAAATTCCTTAAATTGACTGGTCTGTTCAACTGCTAATCCAAATGGCAAGCTCAGAAAATAAATAGGGCAGCACCAATGAAAATTTCCATAGACGGAACACTGAGCGTGTCAAAGTGGAGTCCCTTAGCATCCACGGACGATGACATCACAATGGGCCCACATTGTTTACCTACCTGGCAGCAGCCATGATGCTTCATTCCTCAGTCAGGTGTGGAACCGTGCACATCAACAGGTGAGGGTGGAATTGTATTTCTTGGGTCAAGTGTGCCGTGTCACAGGGGTAGGGGCATTGTTTAAAAATGCCCTTTTGTACAGATTAGAATGATGCCTCATTACACCTTGGCAAGTACAGTACACACCAGCAGTCTTACCTATTTCTGGTAGAATGGTCCTCAAAACTTGTTATCTGAACATGTGCCTCCACTGTCACCACAAGGGAATGTTAATAGGCTAAGTCTGGGGCAAAATCATTTTTGTTTTTCCTCTTGAGAAGCTGCCTTGCAAGTTCAGATCAGATTAGTGTCTGCAGGTCCTTTTTACCTCAAGTATTAAGCATAGGTTTTGAAATGTTTTGGTCCATGGAAATTAACTTTGCGTCTGTCTGTCCGATGAGCTCACTTTGGTGGTAGCATACTTCTCCAGGACCTCTGCACCTGACCTACCTGTTCCAGAAACCTGAGAATAGGATCCAGCTAGCGCTCAATTGCAACTGCGAGCAATGCTGCACAGAGACCAGGTTTCCTCCTTGCTGGCTCCCTCTTTTGCAATCCAAACCTTTCACCACAGCACAAATTCCTTGAATTGACTGATCTATTCAACTGCTAATCCAAATGGCAAGCTCAGAAAATAAATAGGGCAGCACCAATGAAAATTTCCATAGACGGAACACTGAGCGTGTCAAAGTGGAGTCCCTTAGCATCCACGGACGATGACATCACAATGGGCCCACATTGTTTACCTACCTGGCAGCAGCCATGATGCTTCATTCCTCAGTCAGGTGTGGAACCGTGCACATCAACAGGTGAGGGTGGAATTGTATTTCTTGGGTCAAGTGTGCCGTGTCACAGGGGTAGGGGCATTGTTTAAAAATGCCCTTTTGTACAGATTAGAATGATGCCTCATTACACCTTGGCAAGTACAGTACACACCAGCAGTCTTACCTATTTCTGGTAGAATGGTCCTCAAAACTTGTTATCTGAACATGTGCCTCCACTATCAGCACAAGAGAATGTTAATAGGCTAAGTCTGGGGCAAAATCATTTTTTGTTTTTCCTCTTGAGAAGCTGCCTTGCAAGTTCAGATCAGTTTAGTGTCTGCAGGTCCTTTTTACCTCAAGTATTAAGCATAGGTTTTGAAATGTTTTGGTCCATGGAAATTAACTTTGCGTCTGTCTGTCCGATGAACTCAACTTTGGTGGTAGCATACTTCTCCAGGACCTCTGCACCTGACCTACCTGTTCCAGAAACCTGAGAATAGGATCCAGCTAGCGCTCAATTGCAACTGCGAGCAATGCTGCACAGAGACCAGGTTTCCTCCTTGCTGGCTCCCTCTTTTGCAATCCAAACCTTTCACCACAGCACAAATTCCTTGAATTGACTGGTCTGTTCAACTGCTAATCCAAATGGCAAGCTCAGAAAATAAATAGGGCAGCACCAATGAAAATTTCCATAGACGGAACACTGAGCGTGTCAAAGTGGAGTCCCTTAGCATCCACGGACGATGACATCACAATGGGCCCACATTGTTTACCTACCTGGCAGCAGCCATGATGCTTCATTCCTCAGTCAGGTGTGGAACCGTGCACATCAACAGGTGAGGGTGGAATTGTATTTCTTGGGTCAAGTGTGCCGTGTCACAGGGGTAGGGGCATTGTTTAAAAATGCCCTTTTGTACAGATTAGAATGATGCCTCATTACACCTTGGCAAGTACAGTACACACCAGCAGTCTTACCTATTTCTGGTAGAATGGTCCTCAAAACTTGTTATCTGAACATGTGCCTCCACTGTCACCACAAGGGAATGTTAATAGGCTAAGTCTGGGGCAAAATCATTTTTTGTTTTCCTCTTGAGAAGCTGCCTTGCAAGTTCAGATCAGATTAGTGTCTGCAGGTCCTTTTTACCTCAAGTATTAAGCATAGGTTTTGAAATGTTTTGGTCCATGGAAATTAACTTTGCGTCTGTCTGTCCGATGAGCTCACTTTGGTGGTAGCATACTTCTCCAGGACCTCTGCACCTGACCTACCTGTTCCAGAAACCTGAGAATAGGATCCAGCTAGCGCTCAATTGCAACTGCGAGCAATGCTGCACAGAGACCAGGTTTCCTCCTTGCTGGCTCCCTCTTTTGCAATCCAAACCTTTCACCACAGCACAAATTCCTTGAATTGACTGGTCTGTTCAACTGCTAATCCAAATGGCAAGCTCAGAAAATAAATAGGGCAGCACCAATGAAAATTTCCATAGACGGAACACTGAGCGTGTCAAAGTGGAGTCCCTTAGCATCCACGGACGATGACATCACAATGGGCCCACATTGTTTACCTACCTGGCAGCAGCCATGATGCTTCATTCCTCAGTCAGGTGTGGAACCGTGCACATCAACAGGTGAGGGTGGAATTGTATTTCTTGGGTCAAGTGTGCCGTGTCACAGGGGTAGGGGCATTGTTTAAAAATGCCCTTTTGTACAGATTAGAATGATGCCTCATTACACCTTGGCAAGTACAGTACACACCAGCAGTCTTACCTATTTCTGGTAGAATGGTCCTCAAAACTTGTTTTCTGAACATGTGCCTCCACTGTCAGCACAAGGGAATGTTAATAGGCTAAGTCTGGGGCAAAATCATATTTTGTTTTTCCTCTTGGGAAGCTGCCTTGCAGGTTCAGATCAGTTTAGTGACTGCAGGTCCTTTTTACCTAAAGTATTAAGCATAGGTTTTGAAATGTTTTGGTCCATGGAAATTAACTTTGCGTCTGTCTGTCCGATGAACTCACTTTGGTGGTAGCATACTTCTCCAGGACCTCTGCACCTGACCTACCTGTTCCAGAAACCTGAGAATAGGATCCAGCTAGCGCTCAATTGCAACTGCGAGCAATGCTGCACAGAGACCAGGTTTCCTCCTTGCAGGCTCCCTCTTTTGCAATCCAAACCTTTCACCACAGCACAAATTCCTTGAATTGACTGGTCTGTTCAACTGCTAATCCAAATGGCAAGCTCAGAAAATAAATAGGGCAGCACCAATGAAAATTTCCATAGACGGAACACTGAGCGTGTCAAAGTGGAGTCCCTTAGCATCCACGGACGATGACATCACAATGGGCCCACATTGTTTACCTACCTGGCAGCAGCCATGATGCTTCATTCCTCAGTCAGGTGTGGAACCGTGCACATCAACAGGTGAGGGTGGAATTGTATTTCTTGGGTCAAGTGTGCCGTGTCACAGGGGTAGGGGCATTGTTTAAAAATGCCCTTTTGTACAGATTAGAATGATGCCTCATTACACCTTGGCAAGTACAGTACACACCAGCAGTCTTACCTATTTCTGGTAGAATGGTCCTCAAAACTTGTTATCTGAACATGTGCCTCCACTGTCAGCACAAGGGAATGTTAATAGGCTAAGTCTGGGGCAAAATCATTTTTTGTTTTTCCTCTTGAGAAGCTGCCTTGCAAGTTCAGATCAGATTAGTGTCTGCAGGTCCTTTTTACCTCAAGTATTAAGCATAGGTTTTGAAATGTTTTGGTCCATGGAAATTAACTTTGCGTCTGTCTGTCCGATGAGCTCACTTTGGTGGTAGCATACTTCTCCAGGACCTCTGCACCTGACCTACCTGTTCCAGAAACCTGAGAATAGGATCCAGCTCGCGCTCAATTGCAACTGCGAGCAATGCTGCACAGAGACCAGGTTTCCTCCTTGCAGGCTCCCTCTTTTGCAATCCAAACCTTTCACCACAGCACAAATTCCTTGAATTGACTGGTCTATTCAACTGCTAATCCAAATGGCAAGCTCAGAAAATAAATAGGGCAGCACCAATGAAAATTTCCATAGACGGAACACTGAGCGTGTCAAAGTGGAGTCCCTTAGCATCCACGGACGATGACATCACAATGGGCCCACATTGTTTACCTACCTGGCAGCAGCCATGATGCTTCATTCCTCAGTCAGGTGTGGAACCGTGCACATCAACAGGTGAGGGTGGAATTGTATTTCTTGGGTCAAGTGTGCCGTGTCACAGGGGTAGGGGCATTGTTTAAAAATGCCCTTTTGTACAGATTAGAATGATGCCTCATTACACCTTGGCAAGTACAGTACACACCAGCAGTCTTACCTATTTCTGGTAGAATGGTCCTCAAAACTTGTTTTCTGAACATGTGCCTCCACTGTCAGCACAAGGGAATGTTAATAGGCTAAGTCTGGGGCAAAATCATATTTTGTTTTTCCTCTTGGGAAGCTGCCTTGCAGGTTCAGATCAGTTTAGTGACTGCAGGTCCTTTTTACCTCAAAGTATTAAGCATAGGTTTTGAAATGTTTTGGTCCATGGAAATTAACTTTGCGTCTGTCTGTCCGATGAACTCACTTTGGTGGTAGCATACTTCTCCAGGACCTCTGCACCTGACCTACCTGTTCCAGAAACCTGAGAATAGGATCCAGCTCGCGCTCAATTGCAACTGCGAGCAATGCTGCACAGAGACCAGGTTTCCTCCTTGCAGGCTCCTCTTTTGCAATCCAAACCTTTCACCACAGCACAAATTCCTTAAATTGACTGGTCTGTTCAACTGCTAATCCAAATGGCAAGCTCAGAAAATAAATAGGGCAGCACCAATGAAAATTTCCATAGACGGAACACTGAGCGTGTCAAAGTGGAGTCCCTTAGCATCCACGGACGATGACATCACAATGGGCCCACATTGTTTACCTACCTGGCAGCAGCCATGATGCTTCATTCCTCAGTCAGGTGTGGAACCGTGCACATCAACAGGTGAGGGTGGAATTGTATTTCTTGGGTCAAGTGTGCCGTGTCACAGGGGTAGGGGCATTGTTTAAAAATGCCCTTTTGTACAGATTAGAATGATGCCTCATTACACCTTGGCAAGTACAGTACACACCAGCAGTCTTACCTATTTCTGGTAGAATGGTCCTCAAAACTTGTTTTCTGAACATGTGCCTCCACTGTCAGCACAAGGGAATGTTAATAGGCTAAGTCTGGGGCAAAATCATATTTTGTTTTTCCTCTTGGGAAGCTGCCTTGCAGGTTCAGATCAGTTTAGTGACTGCAGGTCCTTTTTACCTAAAGTATTAAGCATAGGTTTTGAAATGTTTTGGTCCATGGAAATTAACTTTGCGTCTGTCTGTCCGATGAACTCACTTTGGTGGTAGCATACTTCTCCAGGACCTCTGCACCTGACCTACCTGTTCCAGAAACCTGAGAATAGGATCCAGCTCGCGCTCAATTGCAACTGCGAGCAATGCTGCACAGAGACCAGGTTTCCTCCTTGCAGGCTCCCTCTTTTGCAATCCAAACCTTTCACCACAGCACAAATTCCTTAAATTGACTGGTCTGTTCAACTGCTAATCCAAATGGCAAGCTCAGAAAATAAATAGGGCAGCACCAATGAAAATTTCCATAGACGGAACACTGAGCGTGTCAAAGTGGAGTCCCTTAGCATCCACGGACGATGACATCACAATGGGCCCACATTGTTTACCTACCTGGCAGCAGCCATGATGCTTCATTCCTCAGTCAGGTGTGGAACCGTGCACATCAACAGGTGAGGGTGGAATTGTATTTCTTGGGTCAAGTGTGCCGTGTCACAGGGGTAGGGGCATTGTTTAAAAATGCCCTTTTGTACAGATTAGAATGATGCCTCATTACACCTTGGCAAGTACAGTACACACCAGCAGTCTTACCTATTTCTGGTAGAATGGTCCTCAAAACTTGTTATCTGAACATGTGCCTCCACTGTCAGCACAAGGGAATGTTAATAGGCTAAGTCTGGGGCAAAATCATTTTTGTTTTTCCTCTTGAGAAGCTGCCTTGCAAGTTCAGATCAGTTTAGTGTCTGCAGGTCCTTTTTACCTCAAGTATTAAGCATAGGTTTTGAAATGTTTTGGTCCATGGAAATTAACTTTGCGTCTGTCTGTCCGATGAGCTCACTTTGGTGGTAGCATACTTCTCCAGGACCTCTGCACCTGACCTACCTGTTCCAGAAACCTGAGAATAGGATCCAGCTCGCGCTCAATTGCAACTGCGAGCAATGCTGCACAGAGACCAGGTTTCCTCCTTGCAGGCTCCCTCTTTTGCAATCCAAACCTTTCACCACAGCACAAATTCCTTAAATTGACTGGTCTGTTCAACTGCTAATCCAAATGGCAAGCTCAGAAAATAAATAGGGCAGCACCAATGAAAATTTCCATAGACGGAACACTGAGCGTGTCAAAGTGGAGTCCCTTAGCATCCACGGACGATGACATCACAATGGGCCCACATTGTTTACCTACCTGGCAGCAGCCATGATGCTTCATTCCTCAGTCAGGTGTGGAACCGTGCACATCAACAGGTGAGGGTGGAATTGTATTTCTTGGGTCAAGTGTGCCGTGTCACAGGGGTAGGGGCATTGTTTAAAAATGCCCTTTTGTACAGATTAGAATGATGCCTCATTACACCTTGGCAAGTACAGTACACACCAGCAGTCTTACCTATTTCTGGTAGAATGGTCCTCAAAACTTGTTATCTGAACATGTGCCTCCACTGTCAGCACAAGGGAATGTTAATAGGCTAAGTCTGGGGCAAAATCATTTTTGTTTTTCCTCTTGAGAAGCTGCCTTGCAAGTTCAGATCAGTTTAGTGTCTGCAGGTCCTTTTTACCTCAAGTATTAAGCATAGGTTTTGAAATGTTTTGGTCCATGGAAATTAACTTTGCGTCTGTCTGTCCGATGAGCTCACTTTGGTGGTAGCATACTTCTCCAGGACCTCTGCACCTGACCTACCTGTTCCAGAAACCTGAGAATAGGATCCAGCTCGCGCTCAATTGCAACTGCGAGCAATGCTGCACAGAGACCAGGTTTCCTCCTTGCAGGCTCCCTCTTTTGCAATCCAAACCTTTCACCACAGCACAAATTCCTTAAATTGACTGGTCTGTTCAACTGCTAATCCAAATGGCAAGCTCAGAAAATAAATAGGGCAGCACCAATGAAAATTTCCATAGACGGAACACTGAGCGTGTCAAAGTGGAGTCCCTTAGCATCCACGGACGATGACATCACAATGGGCCCACATTGTTTACCTACCTGGCAGCAGCCATGATGCTTCATTCCTCAGTCAGGTGTGGAACCGTGCACATCAACAGGTGAGGGTGGAATTGTATTTCTTGGGTCAAGTGTGCCGTGTCACAGGGGTAGGGGCATTGTTTAAAAATGCCCTTTTGTACAGATTAGAATGATGCCTCATTACACCTTGGCAAGTACAGTACACACCAGCAGTCTTACCTATTTCTGGTAGAATGGTCCTCAAAACTTGTTATCTGAACATGTGCCTCCACTGTCACCACAAGGGAATGTTAATAGGCTAAGTCTGGGGCAAAATCATTTTTGTTTTTCCTCTTGAGAAGCTGCCTTGCAAGTTCAGATCAGATTAGTGTCTGCAGGTCCTTTTTACCTCAAGTATTAAGCATAGGTTTTGAAATGTTTTGGTCCATGGAAATTAACTTTGCGTCTGTCTGTCCGATGAGCTCACTTTGGTGGTAGCATACTTCTCCAGGACCTCTGCACCTGACCTACCTGTTCCAGAAACCTGAGAATAGGATCCAGCTAGCGCTCAATTGCAACTGCGAGCAATGCTGCACAGAGACCAGGTTTCCTCCTTGCTGGCTCCCTCTTTTGCAATCCAAACCTTTCACCACAGCACAAATTCCTTGAATTGACTGATCTATTCAACTGCTAATCCAAATGGCAAGCTCAGAAAATAAATAGGGCAGCACCAATGAAAATTTCCATAGACGGAACACTGAGCGTGTCAAAGTGGAGTCCCTTAGCATCCACGGACGATGACATCACAATGGGCCCACATTGTTTACCTACCTGGCAGCAGCCATGATGCTTCATTCCTCAGTCAGGTGTGGAACCGTGCACATCAACAGGTGAGGGTGGAATTGTATTTCTTGGGTCAAGTGTGCCGTGTCACAGGGGTAGGGGCATTGTTTAAAAATGCCCTTTTGTACAGATTAGAATGATGCCTCATTACACCTTGGCAAGTACAGTACACACCAGCAGTCTTACCTATTTCTGGTAGAATGGTCCTCAAAACTTGTTTTCTGAACATGTGCCTCCACTGTCAGCACAAGGGAATGTTAATAGGCTAAGTCTGGGGCAAAATCATATTTTGTTTTTCCTCTTGGGAAGCTGCCTTGCAGGTTCAGATCAGTTTAGTGACTGCAGGTCCTTTTTACCTAAAGTATTAAGCATAGGTTTTGAAATGTTTTGGTCCATGGAAATTAACTTTGCGTCTGTCTGTCCGATGAACTCACTTTGGTGGTAGCATACTTCTCCAGGACCTCTGCACCTGACCTACCTGTTCCAGAAACCTGAGAATAGGATCCAGCTCGCGCTCAATTGCAACTGCGAGCAATGCTGCACAGAGACCAGGTTTCCTCCTTGCAGGCTCCCTCTTTTGCAATCCAAACCTTTCACCACAGCACAAATTCCTTAAATTGACTGGTCTGTTCAACTGCTAATCCAAATGGCAAGCTCAGAAAATAAATAGGGCAGCACCAATGAAAATTTCCATAGACGGAACACTGAGCGTGTCAAAGTGGAGTCCCTTAGCATCCACGGACGATGACATCACAATGGGCCCACATTGTTTACCTACCTGGCAGCAGCCATGATGCTTCATTCCTCAGTCAGGTGTGGAACCGTGCACATCAACAGGTGAGGGTGGAATTGTATTTCTTGGGTCAAGTGTGCCGTGTCACAGGGGTAGGGGCATTGTTTAAAAATGCCCTTTTGTACAGATTAGAATGATGCCTCATTACACCTTGGCAAGTACAGTACACACCAGCAGTCTTACCTATTTCTGGTAGAATGGTCCTCAAAACTTGTTATCTGAACATGTGCCTCCACTGTCAGCACAAGGGAATGTTAATAGGCTAAGTCTGGGGCAAAATCATTTTTGTTTTCCTCTTGAGAAGCTGCCTTGCAAGTTCAGATCAGTTTAGTGTCTGCAGGTCCTTTTTACCTCAAGTATTAAGCATAGGTTTTGAAATGTTTTGGTCCATGGAAATTAACTTTGCGTCTGTCTGTCCGATGAGCTCACTTTGGTGGTAGCATACTTCTCCAGGACCTCTGCACCTGACCTACCTGTTCCAGAAACCTGAGAATAGGATCCAGCTAGCGCTCAATTGCAACTGCGAGCAATGCTGCACAGAGACCAGGTTTCCTCCTTGCTGGCTCCCTCTTTGCAATCCAAACCTTTCACCACAGCACAAATTCCTTGAATTGACTGGTCTGTTCAACTGCTAATCCAAATGGCAAGCTCAGAAAATAAATAGGGCAGCACCAATGAAAATTTCCATAGACGGAACACTGAGCGTGTCAAAGTGGAGTCCCTTAGCATCCACGGACGATGACATCACAATGGGCCCACATTGTTTACCTACCTGGCAGCAGCCATGATGCTTCATTCCTCAGTCAGGTGTGGAACCGTGCACATCAACAGGTGAGGGTGGAATTGTATTTCTTGGGTCAAGTGTGCCGTGTCACAGGGGTAGGGGCATTGTTTAAAAATGCCCTTTTGTACAGATTAGAATGATGCCTCATTACACCTTGGCAAGTACAGTACACACCAGCAGTCTTACCTATTTCTGGTAGAATGGTCCTCAAAACTTGTTTTCTGAACATGTGCCTCCACTGTCAGCACAAGGGAATGTTAATAGGCTAAGTCTGGGGCAAAATCATTTTTTGTTTTTCCTCTTGAGAAGCTGCCTTGCAAGTTCAGATCAGTTTAGTGTCTGCAGGTCCTTTTTACCTCAAGTATTAAGCATAGGTTTTGAAATGTTTTGGTCCATGGAAATTAACTTTGCGTCTGTCTGTCCGATGAGCTCACTTTGGTGGTAGCATACTTCTCCAGGACCTCTGCACCTGACCTACCTGTTCCAGAAACCTGAGAATAGGATCCAGCTAGCGCTCAATTGCAACTGCGAGCAATGCTGCACAGAGACCAGGTTTCCTCCTTGCAGGCTCCCTCTTTTGCAATCCAAACCTTTCACCACAGCACAAATTCCTTAAATTGACTGGTCTGTTCAACTGCTAATCCAAATGGCAAGCTCAGAAAATAAATAGGGCAGCACCAATGAAAATTTCCATAGACGGAACACTGAGCGTGTCAAAGTGGAGTCCCTTAGCATCCACGGACGATGACATCACAATGGGCCCACATTGTTTACCTACCTGGCAGCAGCCATGATGCTTCATTCCTCAGTCAGGTGTGGAACCGTGCACATCAACAGGTGAGGGTGGAATTGTATTTCTTGGGTCAAGTGTGCCGTGTCACAGGGGTAGGGGCATTGTTTAAAAATGCCCTTTTGTACAGATTAGAATGATGCCTCATTACACCTTGGCAAGTACAGTACACACCAGCAGTCTTACCTATTTCTGGTAGAATGGTCCTCAAAACTTGTTATCTGAACATGTGCCTCCACTGTCAGCACAAGGGAATGTTAATAGGCTAAGTCTGGGGCAAAATCATTTTTGTTTTCCTCTTGAGAAGCTGCCTTGCAAGTTCAGATCAGTTTAGTGTCTGCAGGTCCTTTTTACCTCAAGTATTAAGCATAGGTTTTGAAATGTTTTGGTCCATGGAAATTAACTTTGCGTCTGTCTGTCCGATGAGCTCACTTTGGTGGTAGCATACTTCTCCAGGACCTCTGCACCTGACCTACCTGTTCCAGAAACCTGAGAATAGGATCCAGCTAGCGCTCAATTGCAACTGCGAGCAATGCTGCACAGAGACCAGGTTTCCTCCTTGCAGGCTCCCTCTTTTGCAATCCAAACCTTTCACCACAGCACAAATTCCTTGAATTGACTGGTCTATTCAACTGCTAATCCAAATGGCAAGCTCAGAAAATAAATAGGGCAGCACCAATGAAAATTTCCATAGACGGAACACTGAGCGTGTCAAAGTGGAGTCCCTTAGCATCCACGGACGATGACATCACAATGGGCCCACATTGTTTACCTACCTGGCAGCAGCCATGATGCTTCATTCCTCAGTCAGGTGTGGAACCGTGCACATCAACAGGTGAGGGTGGAATTGTATTTCTTGGGTCAAGTGTGCCGTGTCACAGGGGTAGGGGCATTGTTTAAAAATGCCCTTTTGTACAGATTAGAATGATGCCTCATTACACCTTGGCAAGTACAGTACACACCAGCAGTCTTACCTATTTCTGGTAGAATGGTCCTCAAAACTTGTTATCTGAACATGTGCCTCCACTGTCAGCACAAGGGAATGTTAATAGGCTAAGTCTGGGGCAAAATCATTTTTGTTTTTCCTCTTGAGAAGCTGCCTTGCAAGTTCAGATCAGTTTAGTGTCTGCAGGTCCTTTTTACCTCAAGTATTAAGCATAGGTTTTGAAATGTTTTGGTCCATGGAAATTAACTTTGCGTCTGTCTGTCCGATGAGCTCACTTTGGTGGTAGCATACTTCTCCAGGACCTCTGCACCTGACCTACCTGTTCCAGAAACCTGAGAATAGGATCCAGCTAGCGCTCAATTGCAACTGCGAGCAATGCTGCACAGAGACCAGGTTTCCTCCTTGCTGGCTCCCTCTTTTGCAATCCAAACCTTTCACCACAGCACAAATTCCTTGAATTGACTGGTCTGTTCAACTGCTAATCCAAATGGCAAGCTCAGAAAATAAATAGGGCAGCACCAATGAAAATTTCCATAGACGGAACACTGAGCGTGTCAAAGTGGAGTCCCTTAGCATCCACGGACGATGACATCACAATGGGCCCACATTGTTTACCTACCTGGCAGCAGCCATGATGCTTCATTCCTCAGTCAGGTGTGGAACCGTGCACATCAACAGGTGAGGGTGGAATTGTATTTCTTGGGTCAAGTGTGCCGTGTCACAGGGGTAGGGGCATTGTTTAAAAATGCCCTTTTGTACAGATTAGAATGATGCCTCATTACACCTTGGCAAGTACAGTACACACCAGCAGTCTTACCTATTTCTGGTAGAATGGTCCTCAAAACTTGTTATCTGAACATGTGCCTCCACTGTCAGCACAAGGAAATGTTAATAGGCTAAGTCTGTGGCAAAATCATTTTTTGTTTTTCCTCTTGAGAAGCTGCCTTGCAAGTTCAGATCAGTTTAGTGTCTGCAGGTCTTTTTTACCTCAAGTATTAAGCATAGGTTTTGAAATGTTTTGGTCCATGGAAATTAACTTTGCGTCTGTCTGTCATGATGAGCTCACTTTGGTGGTAGCATACTTCTCCAGGACCTCTGCACCTGACCTACCTGTTCCAGAAACCTGAGAATAGGATCCAGCTCGCGCTCAATTGCAACTGCGAGCAATGCTGCACAGAGACCAGGTTTCCTCCTTGCTGGCTCCTCTTTTGCAATCCAAACCTTTCACCACAGCACAAATTCCTTGAATTGACTGGTCTGTTCAACTGCTTATCCAAATGGCAAGCTCAGAAAATAAATAGGGCAGCAACAATGAAAATTTCCATAGACGGAACACTGAGCGTGTCAAAGTGGAGTCCCTTAGCATCCACGGACGATGACATCACAATGGGCCCACATTGTTTACCTACCTGGCAGCAGCCATGATGCTTCATTCCTCAGTCAGGTGTGGAACCGTGCACATCAACAGGTGAGGGTGGAATTGTATTTCTTGGGTCAAGTGTGCCGTGTCACAGGGGTAGGGGCATTGTTTAAAAATGCCCTTTTGTACAGATTAGAATGATGCCTTAGTATACCTTGGCAAGAACAGTACACACCAGCAGTCTTACATATTTCTGGTAGAATGGTCCTCAAAACTTGTTATCTGAACATGTGCCTCCACTGTCAGCACAAGGGAATGTTAATAGGCTAAGTCTGGGGCAAAATCATTTTTTGTTTTTCCTCTTGGGAAGCTGCCTTGCAAGTTCAGATCAGTTTAGTGTCTGCAGGTCCTTTGTCAATTTTCTTTTATTGAAGACATGAGTATATAAAGTACAACACTGCCTCGACAGCCACAGCAGAGGAGTCGCGGGCAGAGATGAATACAAAATATAGCATCTACATGTCACAAAAATGCAGTGAACAGAATCTAAGAATGTAATATGGGGGAACATTAGGAGAGGGAACTGGTCGTCATCACAATTATCACAAATACAGAATAAAACTAAGATCTGTGCGTGTTGGTTACATCCCATTTGAAGTACCATTTAGGGAGGCAACGGTGTGAGGACTCGCATATGTGTCAGACTATATTTAATGCACGGTTTCTGAGATTCGGAAGGTTTTCCAAGGACTCCAGATCTTAATGTATTGGGCATGCTTCCTGACTTCCCAACTAGCTAGCTCTTCCATCCTACTAATGTGATCCACTTTCATAACCCATTGAGAGTACAAAGGTGGGTCTCTGCAAAGCCATTTGAGGGGTATTAGGAGTCTGGCGGCCTGAATCAGTTGTGTTACCAGATCCCTTTTGGAAGGTGTGAATTCGGGAGTGGGAAGCCACAGGAGAACCAGTCCGGGGGTCAGGACAATTTTTACTTTCGTGACTTTATGAATGGCCTCTGAGATGTCAGTCCAGAATTGTTTTACACCTGGACATAACCAAAAGATGTGTAACAGTGTCCCTGACTCTTTGCCGCACCTCCAGCATTTGTCCGAGGTGCTAAGTCCTCTTATATAGAGCTGCTTCGGTGTTTGATACCACTGGGTCATTACTTTATAAGAATGCTCCTGAACTCTGACACAACGTGAGAAGCCATGGGAGCCCGAGTATACACGACGGATCTCTGTGTCTGAGAAGGTGGTATGAAGGTCAGCCTCCCATGTCTTCAGATGCTGCGGTAGTTCACTATTCGGCGGTTTGTTCAGGGCTGTGTAAAGCAGGGATATTAGCCCACGAGGGGGGGATGAGTGGAGGAAGAATCTTTCAAACCAGGTTATTTCTGAATTGAGTGCCTTTTTATCGAGCAGCACCTTGCTAATCGAGTGTAACTCTACTGTTTCTAAGAAATTAGAGGACATCAGGATGTCATTCAGTGGGTGCTGATCAGGTAAGGAGCTAGATGCTGCCTTCAAGAAGTCACTAGTGGTGTATTTACGTAATTTGAGCCAGACCGGCGCTAAATGTGACACATTTGATCTTACTGCAAGCGGAGCGAGGTTTGCTGGCATGAAAAGAGAAGGGTTGTTTAGCAAGTTGTGCTCCTTAACGAGCTGCTTTATTACTAGGCTCGTACCTCTGAGTAGAGCATGTGTGTGAAGGGTAGAGGGTGTGAGGCCCCATAGCGCGGCCTTCTGTGTGGGGTCTAATTGAAGAAGCTCCAACTCAGTTCCTAATGTGTGAAAAGAGGGAACATGGATCTGTAGCCAGCGCTTGAGGTGAATAGCTCTGTAATAGAGCTGAGCATCAGGTAGTGCAAATCCTCCCAGATTCTTTGGTAGGATCAGTCTGTCATAAGGAATCCTGGCTCCCTTACCACCCCAAAGGAATGTTCTAAAGAGTTTCCGTAGTTGGGTAAAGAAGGAGGATGGGAGGAAGAGGGGAGCATCTGCATGATGTACAGAATTCTCGGCATCACAAAGGCCTTCAGCAGATTTTTCCTGCCCATCCACGATACATATGGGATACGTAATTCAGTCAGGTGTTTCTGTAAATCGGTGAGCAGAGAGGCATAGTTTAGTTGGTATAAGTCCGATAATTTAGCAGGGATGTACACCCCTAGGTAAGAGATGTGTGATGTTTGCCAAACAAAAGGAGTCACCGATTTTAAGAAAGCTATTGACTTCTGTGATGCCGAGACATTCATCGCCTCTGATTTAGTATAATTAACTTTATAGTTGGAGACTGAGCCATATTGTTCAAATAGTGTAAGAAGACGCGGGAAGGCCTCGACCGGGTTGGAGATCATGATTAAGAGGTCATCAGCATATGCGGCATTAATATATTCAATAGAGTCAGTTTTAGCGTGCACCCCTCTAATATCCGGGTCCATTCTAATGGCCTGCAAAAGAGTCTCCATCACCATAACATATAGGGTGGGAGATAAAGGGCATCCCTGCCGGGTGCCATTGGTGATCAGGAAGGATGGTGACAATGTGCCATTGACTCTAATTCTGGCACTGGGGGAGCCATATAGTGTCATGATTGCCTCTTGAAGCTGTTGTGGAATGCCGAATTTCTGCAGAACTCGGATCATGAAGCTCCAATTGACCCTGTCAAAGGCCTTCTCCGCGTCTACGCTTAGCATAACAAGTGGTGAACGGTTTTTGAAAGCCCACTGCATCGCTGTAACTATTCGGCAGGAGTTATGGTTTCCCTCTCTACCACGGACAAACCCTGCTTGGTCTGGATGTATAAGTTTGGGTAGATACACGCCTATGCGAGTCGCTAGTAGCTTCGCCCATATTTTCACATCCACATTGAGGAGTGAGATAGGCCGGTAGCTGCCACATAGAGCGGGGTCCTTCCCTGGTTTAGGTAGAATTGTGACTATAGCTTCAAGTGACTGTTTATGCAGTTTAGATCCTGTTATTAGCTCATTGCACCATTTAGTCAAGTGTGGCAAGAGGGTGTCTAGGAATTTTTTAAAGTATCCGACTGGAAGGCCGTCTGGGCCTGGACTTTTGCCTAGGGGCATGGATTTCAGGATTTGGCGTATCTCCTCGTCAGTGACAGGTGTCAGCAATGACGCCCTAGCACTGTCTTCAAGGACAGGTAGAGACAGTTTTTCTAGGAAGGCATCCGTCAAAGACGAGTGATCAGCAGTCTCTGGAAGGCCATACAGCTTTTGGTAGAATTGCTGAAATTCCCTGGCAATGTCAGAGGTTTTATGAAGTTTGACTCCTTGTTCCGATTTTATGTAGGAGATGTGCATAGAATCTTTGCGTTGTTTGAGGAGGGACGACATCAGCTTAGTCCCTTTATCTCCATGGGAATAAAAGCGGAACTGGGAGTATTGATAAGATTTCGCATGGTACACATTAAGGAGGTCTTTCAGCTGATTACGTAGGAGAGTCAAGTCTGCCTGTGCTTTAAGAGCTCTAGATCTCTTGTGAATAGATTCTAGGTGGGCTATTCTTGTGAGTAGAGAGTGGAGTGCTTCCTGTCTGTCCCTTTTTATTTTGGTGCCTAAGGCTATAAATTCCCCTCTCATGACCGATTTATGTGCCTCCCACACCGTTGTGTGTGTTACATCAGGGGTAGTATTTTCCTGGAAGTACCATGACAATTTCTGTTTAATTGAGTGAACGTGTTCATCCTTATCCAATAATGTTTCATTTAATCGCCATTGGCGTTGACGTGCTGGCAAATCTAGGAATTTCAACGTCACTGAAACCGGGGCGTGATCTGAAACTGTGACAGGGTCTATGGTAGCATGCTCAATTGCATCTATAAAGTTGGAGGAGATCAATATGTAATCTAGTCGTTTGTGGGAGTTGTGGGGGGCTGAGAAGAATGTGTAGTCCTTGTCGGTTGGGTGCACCAGACGCCATGCATCGATCAGGTTAGCTTCAGCAATTCGGCTGTTAATACAACCGATCGCTGATTGAGTGAGTTGTGACAGGCCGTCCGATGCATCCACCGAGGGGTTAAGGGTAACATTGAGGTCACCACCTACAATTAACATGCCGTCTGTAAAGGCGGTCAGAGATCTAATCGTGTTAGTCAGCCACATTTTCTGTCCCCTGTTAGGGCCATAGAGGCTAGCCAGGGTGACCTTTTGATTGCCAATCAGACCTTTTACAAAGACATACCTCCCCTCTGGGTCAGTTTGTGTGGCCTCCAGCTGAAAAGGCACACTCCGGGCGATCGCAATGCCAACTCCTCTCTGTGCTTTATCATAGCTAGCAATGAACCAGTGGGGGAAGCATGACCTC
The DNA here is from genome assembly GCA_033119425.1 of Bufotes viridis. Lineage (NCBI taxonomy): Eukaryota > Metazoa > Chordata > Amphibia > Anura > Bufonidae > Bufotes > Bufotes viridis. The sequence continues at coordinate 3,327 of JAKVIS010000819.1, read as the reverse complement.
TGCAAAGTAGGGACTCTAGCTTTTTTGAAGTGGAGTTCCTGCAAGAAGCAGATCTCGGTGTGGGATTTCTTTAAAAGGCGCAGGACTTGTGACCTCTTCTGTGGGGTATTGAAGCCTCGAACATTAAATGAGGTGCATTTAATCTGGGCCATTATTGAAAATGGGTATCACACTACAGCACATGAGAACATTATAGCGATGAACGAACCAGTGGGGTAGGTAGGGAACAGAGGAACATAACATATGCAATACAAGTTCAACATGAACCAACAAACTGGGATGCTGGGTTATCTGACCATAGGCATTCCCACTTTGTGAGAGCGGCAGAATGGCAGGCCAGGGAAAACCAGCGCAAAGCGCTCACACCAGGTCTGCGCAGCAATGGTCCTGGTGGGAGGTCGAGGGGGGGTGAACATGTATGATCACACTTAATCGCAGGGGTTACCCTGCAAACTGGTATGGTGTCACAGAATGGGGAGCAACAAATAATACAGCAAACAGTAAATAATAAATAACCTGAGGGAGCAGGACACATCTGGTATGCATTGTAAGGAGCAGATGACTTCCTAACTCTAGTCCAGTGTGTCTGGGAAATGTAGGAGTCCCCCTTTATACATTAAGTGTAAGGCGCAGTGTTAGACGTGAGGTAGATAAATCACATAGTTGAAAACGAAGGGCCTAGTAGGGTAGACAGAGAACTTAACATATAGGAGTCAAACATTTAGTGGCAGCGCCACAACAGAAATTAACACAAAGAGCAGTTAAAACTAGGCAGCATAAGTTAAAGCTCAGTAACTTCCTTCGGTCGTCCGCAGCAATAGCCGACTATATAAGAGAAGGATACATAAACTCTCATATACAGTGAAGAATCACTGGCTCACGTGTCCCTCTGTCTGGATGCCATCTTCTTTCTTGGTGGTACTTTGTGCCATCTATGGGCGTCAGGGAGAGCAGGAAGAGGCACCCCGGAGTCTGCAGAAGGAAGCCATGATGGTATATCTAAGGGGGTCGTCTGAAGCAACTCCCAGGCTGCAGGCAGGTCCCTAGGGAGCCTGATGGTGCACCTTCTACCTCCAACTGCAAATGTGAGGCCGAAAGGAAATAGCCATTTATAAGGCGTTTTAATCTGCCTCAGATGATCTGTGAGAGGGCGCAAAGCTCTTCTCTTGTTCAATGTTGAGGGGGCCAAGTCCTGAAACAAAAGAATTTTATTATTCCCGTAGAGCACTTCACTCCTCTCTCTGGCTTCTTTTAAAATGGCCGCAGTGTCTGTGAACTTGAGGAGGCCACAGATGACATCTCTGGGTTGTTCTTCTTCTTTGGGCTTGGGTCTATGTGACCTATGGATCCGCTCGATTGCTATACCGTCCGCCCTTTCTGTGCCAAGTAGGTTGGTAAAGATGGCGGCCACCGCGTCCGGTAAATCCTCATGCGGCACTTGTTCAGGGAGTCCACGAATGCGGATATTCTTCCGCCTGCTGCGGTTTTCCTGGTCCTCTATGAGAGCACATGCATTGTCCAAGGATGCCATGCAGGCGGTAGTGTTGTCTCCTAAGGCCTTGGCAAATGTCAGTAAGGCGGCCTGATCGTGCTCCAGGTCTTCCACTCGGTGCCCCATTTGCTTGATGTCTGATTTAATTTCAGACAGGTCATGGATGATTGGGGCCAGAGCTGAGTCGAGAGCCGAGGCGAGAGCCTGCTGTAAATACTGGCGGGTGATGCGTGTCGAGTCTGCCTGCTGTGGAATGTCATTCCCGGCTGCTGCGGCTCCATTTGAGCTCTCTGCCTCGTGTTCACAGTCGTCTGATTCAGACGGCGCCATCTTGGGAGCGCTGGGCATAGGAGCTGTGTGCTTCTTATTTAGGAATTTCTCCATATCAGAAGATCCCTTATCAGCTTTGGGGGTGTCCTGCTTGTCTCTAGGTATGCACCTACCGACTTTTCCCATGCTGGAGCTGTTTTAATAGCAAAATTGACCAGTTTGCAGGGTCATGAGTGGAGGAGCTCTTTCACATGCGTCCGGCTCAGTGAGCAGTCAGGCCCCGCCCCGTGTCTGCAGGTCCTTTTACCTCAAGTATTAAGCATAGGTTTTGAAATGTTTTGGTCCATGGAAATTAACTTTGCGCCTGTCTGTCCGATGAGCTCACTTTGGTGGTAGCATACTTCTCCAGGACCTCTGCACCTGACCTACCTGTTCCAGAGACCTGCGAATAGGATCCAGCTAGCGCTCAATTGCAACTGCGAGCAATGCTGCACAGAGACCAGGTTTCCTCCTTGCTGGCTCCCTCTTTGCAATCCAAACCTTTCACCACAGCACAAATTCCTTGAATTGACTGGTCTGTTCAACTGCTAATCCAAATGGCAAGCTCAGAAAACAAATAAGGCAGCACCAATGAAAATTTCCATAGACGGAACACTGAGCATGTCAAAGTGGAGTCCCTTAGCATCCACGGACGATGACATCACAATGGGCCCACATTGTTTACCTACCTGGCAGCAGCCATGATGCTTCATTCCTCATTCAGGTGTGGAACCGTGCACATCAACAGGTGAGGGTGGAATTGTATTTCTTGGGTCAAGTGTGCCGTGTCACAGGGGTAGGGGCATTGTTTAAAAATGCCCTTTTGTACAGATTAGAATGATGCCTCATTACACCTTGGCAAGTACAGTACACACCAGCAGTCTTACCTATTTCTGGTAGAATGGTCCTCAAAACTTGTTTTCTGAACATGTGCCTCCACTGTCAGCACAAGGGAATGTTAATAGGCTAAGTCTGGGGCAAAATCAAATTTTGTTTTTCCTCTTGGGAAGCTGCCTTGCAGGTTCAGATCAGTTTAGTGACTGCAGGTCCTTTTTTACCTCAAGTATTAAGCATAGGTTTTGAAATGTTTTGGTCCATGGAAATTAACTTTGCGCCTGTCTGTCCGATGAGCTCACTTTGGTGGTAGCATACTTCTCCAGGACCTCTGCACCTGACCTACCTGTTCCAGAGACCTGCGAATAGGATCCAGCTAGCGCTCAATTGCAACTGCGAGCAATGCTGCACAGAGACCAGGTTTCCTCCTTGCTGGCTCCCTCTTTGCAATCCAAACCTTTCACCACAGCACAAATTCCTTGAATTGACTGGTCTGTTCAACTGCTAATCCAAATGGCAAGCTCAGAAAATAAATAGGGCAGCACCAATGATAAATTTCCATAGACGGAACACTGAGCGTGTCAAAGTGGAGTCCCTTAGCATCCACGGACGATGACATCACAATGGGCCCACACTTGTTTACCTACCTGGCAGCAGCCATGATGCTTCATTCCTCAGTCAGGTGTGGAACC
>JAKVIS010000818.1:0-49766 GCA_033119425.1 Bufotes viridis | reverse complement strand
GTGTATATGGATCTACCAGGAATGAGGAGCAGCATACAGAGTGTATATGAATCTATCAGGAATGAGGGCTATATGCAGAGTGTATATGGATCTACCAAGAATGAGGAGCTGTATACAGGAGTTGTAGCGGACCGTTTCTGCAGACAAAGGGGTAAAAAGCCGTTTAGGCGATCGGCCCCCTTTACAGGAGATATAGAGCACAGCTACTGCAGAACACAAACTCCCGAGCTGGTATACAGAGTGTATACGGCTCCAGCTCCCAGGCCTGGAGGAGCCTGTCCCCAGTAGCTGCTATGCGGATCGACTCAGGGAATGAGTGAGCTACACAAGAGTCGTGCATGGACCTCCTAGGAATGCGGAGCTGCATACGGCAGTGCAGTGGATCCCCAGGAACGAGAGAGCTGCACGCCATATGATGTGTATGCGATTCTAAGTCTATGAACGAGCGACCTGCTATGAGTGTATATCAGCTCTCCCACCAGGTCGACCTCCCTGAGTGACAGAAGGACTGCATACGCAAGAATGACAGCCAATCGCACGTGGAGCAGTATACGCAGCGCCCAGGCCTCCACGCCCTCTGCCAGAGTGCCAGTCGCCCTACATGGATAATGAGCTGTCATCACAGGCAGGCGAAATACTGGCTTCTGTCCTGAGAGTCAGTCGGCCGTGCTCTCGGAGACTGAAATCGCTCAATACGCGGAATCGGACGAAGCATCGCTATACAGTACATGCAATGTCCCACCCTTTACAATACACACAGACATTTCACAGACAAGACTCCATTATGCACATAGGGGACAGAACAAGCATTACTGTTAAAAATACACCAGGTAGACACATTACATTAAAACTATACATTTAACATATCCCCAGATAGCTCAGGTCTGAGCGCACATTATTAAGTGAATGGCGTCAGACCACACTGGCTCTAGTTTAATCGCCATGGAGCCAAAGTCTTTAGTCAGCTTTCATACGAATGGGCTCCATGGGATTCCTATCTGGGGTATAAAGCACATTCAGCCAAAACTACCGAACCCCAGGCAGAAAAGCACGAGTAAGCTTTTCTGCAGGTAAGATGTCTTTTTAACAGGGGGGCCCATAGTCCAAAGGCAGCTGAAGGCAGAGCAAAACCAGGTTTCTCAATGCAATGTGGCGAGATTGGTCTCGTCACAGGAGTGTATGGATCTACCAGGAATGAGGAGCTGTATACAGAGTGTATATGGATCTACCAGGAATGAGGAGCTGTATACAGAGTGTATATGGATCTACAGGAATGAGGAGCTGTATACAGAGTGTATATGGATCTACCAGGAATGAGGAGCTGTATACAGAGTGTATATGGATCTACAGGAATGAGGAGCTGTATACAGAGTGTATATGGATCTACCAGGAATGAGGAGCTGTATACAGAGTGTATATGGATCTACAGGAATGAGGAGCTGTATACAGAGTGTATATGGATCTACAGGAATGAGGAGCTGTATATAGAGTGTATATGGATCTACAGGAATGAGGAGCTGTATACAGAGTGTATATGGATCTACTAGGAATGAGGAGCTGTATACAGAGTGTATATGGATCTACAGGAATGAGGAGCTGTATACAGAGTGTATATGGATCTACAGGAATGAGGAGCTGTATACAGAGTGTATATGGATCTACAGGAATGAGGAGCTGTATACAGAGTGTATATGAATCTATCAGGAATGAGGGGCTATATACAGAGTGTATATGGATCTACCAAGAATGAGGAGCTGTATACAGAGTGTATATGGATCTACAGGAATGAGGAGCTGTATACAGATTGTATATGGATCTACAGGAATGAGGAGCTGTATACAGAGTGTATATGGATCTACAGGAATGAGGAGCTGTATACAGAGTGTATATGGATCTACCAGGAATGAGGAGCTGTATACAGAGTGTATATGGATCTACTAGGAATGAGGAGCTGTATACAGAGTGTATATGGATCTACCAGGAATGAGGAGCTGTATACAGAGTGTATATGGATCTACCAGGAATGAGGAGCTGTATACAGAGTGTATATGGATCTACAGGAATGAGTGAGCTGTATACAGAGTGTATATGGATCTACAGGAATGAGGAGCTGTATACAGAGTGTATATGGATCTACCAAGAATGAGGAGCTGTATACAGAGTGTATATGGATCTACCAGGAATTAGGAGCTGTATACAGAGTGTATATGGATCTACAGGAATGAGTGGCTGTATACAGAGTGTATATGGATCTACAGGAATGAGGAGCTGTATACAGAGTGTATATGGATCTACAGGAATGAGGAGCTGTATACAGAGTGTATATGAATCTACCAGGAATGAGGAGCTGTATATAGAGTGTATATGGATCTACTAGGAATGAGGAGCTGTATACACAGTGTATATGGATCTACCAGGAATGAGGAGCTGTATACAGAGTGTATATGGATCTACCAGGAATGAGGAGCTGTATACAGAGTGTATATGGATCTACAGGAATGAGGAGCTGTATACAGAGTGTATATGGATCTACCAGGAATGAGGAGCTGTATATAGAGTGTATATGGATCTACAGGAATGAGGAGCTGTATACAGAGTGTATATGGATCTACCAGGAATGAGGAGCTGTATACAGAGTGTATATGGATCTACCAGGAATGAGGAGCTGTATACAGAGTGTATATGGATCTACAGGAATGAGGAGCTGTATACAGAGTGTATATGGATCTACTAGGAATGAGGAGCTGTATACAGAGTGTATATGGATCTACAGGAATGAGGAGCTGTATACAGAGTGTATATGGATCTACAGGAATGAGGAGCTGTATACAGAGTGTATATGAATCTACCAGGAATGAGGAGCTGTATACAGAGTGTATATGGATCTACAGGAATGAGGAGCTGTATACAGAGTGTATATGGATCTACCAGGAATGAGGAGCTGTATACAGAGTGTATATGGATCTACCAGGAATGAGGAGCTGTATACAGAGTGTATATGGATCTACTAGGAATGAGGAGCTGTATACAGAGTGTATATGGATCTACAGGAATGAGGAGCTGTATACAGAGTGTATATGGATCTACCAGGAATGAGGAGCTGTATACAGAGTGTATATGGATCTACTAGGAATGAGGAGCTGTATACAGAGTGTATATGGATCTACTAGGAATGAGGAGCTGTATACAGAGTGTATATGGATCTACCAGGAATGAGGAGCTGTATACAGAGTGTATATGGATCTACTAGGAATGAGGAGCTGTATACAGAGTGTATATGGATCTACTAGGAATGAGGAGCTGTATACAGAGTGTATATGGATCTACAGGAATGAGGAGCTGTATACAGAGTGTATATGGATCTACAGGAATGAAGAGCTGTATACAGAGTGTATATGAATCTACCAGGAATGAGGAGCTGTATACAGAGTGTATATGGATCTACAGGAATGAGGAGCTGTATACAGAGTGTATATGGATCTACCAGGAATGAGGAGCTGTATACAGAGTGTATATGGATCTACAGGAATGAGGAGCTGTATACAGAGTGTATATGAATCTATCAGGAATGAGGAGCTGTATGCAGAGTGTATATGGATCTACCAGGAATGAGGAGCTGTATACAGAGTGTATATGGATCTACAGGAATGAGGAGCTGTATACAGAGTGTATATGAATCTATCAGGAATGAGGAGCTGTATACAGAGTGTATATGAATCTATCAGGAATGAGGAGCTGTATACAGAGTGTATATGGATCTACAGGAATGAGGGCTATATACAGAGTGTATATGGATCTACCAAGAATGAGGAGCTGTATACAGAGTGTATATGAATCTACCAGGAATGAGGAGCTGTATACAGAGTGTATATGGATCTACAGGAATGAGGAGCTGTATACAGAGTGTATATGGATCTACTAGGAATGAGGAGCTGTATACAGAGTGTATATGAATCTACCAGGAATGAGGAGCTGTATACAGAGTGTATATGAATCTATCAGGAATGAGGGGCTGTATATAGAGTGTATATGGATCTACAGGAATGAGGAGCTGTATACAGAGTGTATATGGATCTACCAGGAATGAGGAGCTGTATACAGAGTGTATATGGATCTACAGGAATGAGGAGCTGTATACAGAGTGTATATGAATCTATCAGGAATGAGGAGCTGTATGCAGAGTGTATATGGATCTACCAGGAATGAGGAGCTGTATACAGAGTGTATATGGATCTACAGGAATGAGGAGCTGTATACAGAGTGTATATGAATCTATCAGGAATGAGGAGCTGTATACAGAGTGTATATGAATCTATCAGGAATGAGGAGCTGTATACAGAGTGTATATGGATCTACAGGAATGAGGGGCTATATACAGAGTGTATATGGATCTACCAAGAATGAGGAGCTGTATACAGAGTGTATATGAATCTACCAGGAATGAGGAGCTGTATACAGAGTGTATATGGATCTACAGGAATGAGGAGCTGTATACAGAGTGTATATGGATCTACTAGGAATGAGGAGCTGTATACAGAGTGTATATGAATCTACCAGGAATGAGGAGCTGTATACAGAGTGTATATGGATCTATCAGGAATGAGGAGCTGTATACAGAGTGTATATGAATCTATCAGGAATGAGGGGCTGTATATAGAGTGTATATGGATCTACAGGAATGAGGAGCTGTATACAGAGTGTATATGGATCTACCAAGAATGAGGAGCTGTATGCAGAGTGTATATGGATCTACCAGGAATGAGGAGCTGTATACAGAGTGTATATGGATCTACCAAGAATGAGGAGCTGTATACAGAGTGTATATGAATCTACCAGGAATGAGGAGCTGTATGCAGAGTGTATATGGATCTACCAGGAATGAAGATTACAAGTAACCACAGATCACATGTATGCAGAGCTGCACTTCATGTATGAACAGTGTAAACCATTTGCAATTCACAACAGATCTTCTTCAGAACCTTGTCCACCATCTTCACATGGACGTCTGTAGATCGGAGCCCGGCTTTCTCCTCATCTTCATCAGCCCCCACCTTTTGTTTTGTCCTTTGTTTCCGCTGCAGTTTGTTGGTTCTGGGAGATCTACAAGCCACATAATGGTGGCCACCCACATAAGACAGAGGTCCGTGGATGCATGTAACACGCATGGAAACCCAGAAGTGATTGATTTACAGAGCCTCTGTCAGCAGGATCATCCTTATTAATGGAGTGGGGTGACTCTGCTGATTTTTCACTTTTCTTCCTCTAATCTGTTGCTGCATTTAGGAGAAATATTTTTAAAACTATGCAAATTATGGCCTAAGTGCACCTAAGGTGTGGTGCTTAGTAGCTCGGTGCATCCTTGTACACTCCCCGCCCCCATTTCATAACTAGGACCAGGGATCCATGAAGAGAGGTGAGTGTCCAAGAAAGTAAAGAGGAGGAGCTAAGATGGACCGCGTTGCTTTCTCCCCCCTTACTGCATATGTTTAAAAACCCTTATTTCTACTAAACACAGCAGCAGATGGGGTGAAGCAATGTGTGCTTTATTTTCAGCAGGGTCAGCCCCACCAGGCCTTTCAGCTGTTTTCATAGGGTTGATTCTGCTGACAGATTGTCTATAAATAAACTGAAGATTCGCAAACAATCTAATGAATCTTCTGCTCCGTAAAGTGAAGGTCATGGAGGAGCCGGGGAGAGGATTCAGCAGATGATTTCCCCCTGATCCCCTCCTCCTGATAAGGGGGTTTAGTTATTGGTTCTCGGATCTATTTCACACTGGACAGGGGGGGGAGGCTCCTGCTGCAGCCAGCTGTCTTATAGCCAGACATAGGACAGTGAGGAGGAGGAGGGGGACACGGCTGATCTCCTGGAGCACAGAGGAGATTCCTTCATATCTACATTTACATGAAGTACATCTCTTGGGTGGATGAAGAAAACACGTGTTCACTGCACACGGACACGGACAGAACATACAAATACCGTACTTTTCTTCACAATGAAGAAGACGATGATCCCAATAATGGTCAGCCCAGCGAGGACGCCGATGACGATGCCAGCGATTTCACCACCATTGAGGCCATTTCTAGGAGCAACGGCTGGAAATGTCAGAGGTCAACATCGTTATTTCTGGAGCCCGTAAAGGATGACAACCTATAGTATTAGGAGAAGTACTCCCAGCAGGCTCATCAGTACATTAACCCTTTCCCACAAATGTACCCTTCACATCACTGCACGGTCCAAGGGAGTGCCAGAGTGAGTAACTATGACCTCCATTATTACTACTACTACTGTTCCTATCCTCTGCCCTCCTCTTGGCACGCTGCATGGACAAGTCAGTAAACAGTCCAAAGTCAGGGTGGGCAGCAGAGGGTCAATACAAGGAACAGGCAGCAAAGGGTGAAATCTGTTAACGGAAGGATAGGTGCAGTGGTAAGCAGACAGGACGATGGCGCGCCGTAGGCTGGGACAGATGTCAGTGTGCATTCGCTGCGACGAGAAGCAGTAACCACAATGATCTAGTGGGACTCCAGGACTCCACAAGCCATTCCCGCCAAGAAGGTGTGACACTGACAGAGCTGGAGCAAGAGGTCGGAGAATCTCCCAGCGGCCATGCCTCTGAGATCACGGGAACACCAGTGGAATAATCCACTTCTCAAGGGGTATGGATACAAGGAAACGGGTGTGCCTCAATGTGTGGCCATGTGCTGCAAAATTCCAGTAAATTTGTGATGCAAAGTTGTCAAACCAATAGGCGGTGTAAACATAGACCTAAAATGCTCCAACTTTACCATCCAGTAACTGTGATAAACCTGACAGACCTGTGGACCACCTACCGGAGTGAGCACTGTCTAGATCAGGGATCAGCAACCTTCGGCACTCCAGCTGCTGTGAAACTACAACTCCCAGCATGCAAACATGCTTGGCTGTTCTCACAACTCCCATTGAAGTGTATGAAGCACTCTGGGAGTTGTAGTTTCAGAACATCTGGTGCCAGAGGTTGCTGATCCTTGGTTTAGATATTAGACGGCACTGGCCTCACACGTTCCTCAGACATACATGGAGCAGAACTTACCTTTTGCAGTCACGCTGACATTGAAGATGAAGGTCTCGCTCCCGATCACATTTCTGGCGGTACATTCATATCTTCCAGAATTTGCCTTCGTCACCTCGGAGATGTGGAGGTTGGATGAATAATTTGTGGAGGTGACGCCGCTCTTTATTTCCATCTTGTCCAAATACCAGGTGAAGGTCGCCGGGAGGATCTCAGCAGATACAGCATCACGGGAAGTACGTCTGGGAGTTAAATGTATCGTCAGGGTGACACTTCCTCCTTCTGTTACGTCTTTTATTGTGTTATTATCATGTCCTGGAGAATAAGGAGGCTCTGAGGAAAGAAATCATACAGTAAGGAGACATGCTACAGAGAAGGGGAGGACGACAATGGTGATACTAGAGGGGTAAAGATGGGAATGGGGACAATGCCACTACTAGTGGCAGAGGTATGGCAAGGACGACAATGGTGATACTAGAGGGTGAAGGATGGGAATGGGGACAGTGCTGCTGCTAGAGGGGGAAGGATGTGAATGGGGACAGTGCTGCTGCTAGAGGGGGAAGGATGTGAATGGGGACAGTGCTGCTGCTAGAGGGGGAAGGATGTGAATGGGGACAGTGCTGCTGCTACAGGGGGTCTGGGAAAGAGGAAAATCTTGCTACTAGTAGGGGCTAGGGAGGATAACAATGCTGCTAGTAGGGCGGATGGGGAGGATAACAATGCTGCTGCTAGTGGGGGGCAGGGAGGAGGACAATGCTGCCTGGGGAGGAGGACAATGCTGCTGCTAGTAGTGGGGCTGGGGAGGATAACAATGCTGCTGCTAGTAGGGAGCGGCTGGGGAGGATACCAATGCTGCCGCTAGTGGAGGGGGGGGGGCTGGGGAGGAGGACAATGCTGCTGCTAGTAGGGGGGCAGGGGAGGATAACAATGCTGCTGCTAGTGGGGGGGGGCAGGGGAGGAGGACAATGCTGCTGCTAGTAGGGCGGCTGGGGAGGATAACAATGCTGCTGCAAGTGGGGGGGGCAGGGGAGGATAACAATGCTGCTGCTAATAGGGGGGCAGGGGAGGATAACAATGCTGCTGCTAGTAGGGGGCTGGGGAGGATAACAATACTGCTCCTAGTAGGGCGGCTGGGGAGGATAACAATGCTGCTGCTAGTGGGGGGGGCAGGGGAGGATAACAATGCTGCTGCTAGTAGGGTGGCTGGGGAGGATAACAATGATGCTGCAAGTGGGGGGAGCAGGGGAGGATAACAATGCTGCTGCTAGTAGGGGGGCTGGGGAGGATGGAGGATAACAATACTGCTGCTAGTGGGGGGGGGGGATAACAATGCTGCTGCTAGTGGGGGGGGGGGCAGGGGAGGAGGACAATGCTGCTGCCAGTGTATTTTTATATATGTCATATATTATGAAGAAGACGACACTGATTGATATTCCTAAGAAGACACAAGAGGAAGATTCAGTGTTCAGCAGTGGAAAAACACAAATGTCTTCTTGCTCCTAATAAGAAGCCAAACCATTGCCGTGCAGACAGGAGGCCGGCAGCTTCCTGAGGTCTCTCCACCAGGCACGGTATCAAGAGGTATAAGCAGATACAGTACATACACATAGAGGCCTACGTATACAGTGCACACACTATACGGGGGCAGCATTCGGCCACACGTCTTAACAGTTTGATCACGTATATACCTTAGGAGATTTTGTTTTTCTTTTTTTTTTTCTTTTTTTTTTTGGGGGCAAACTGCATAAAAACAAGGAATTTGTTTTTAAACTTGTCAAACTATAGCTCCTTACACCGACATAAATAATTAAAATGTGTCCCCTATTTTGTGCCGATTGTTTGGATACACAGTTGTGTTCAAAATGATTCCCCCCCAATGCTATGAAGGGTTTTCGGGAATTTCGTGCACATTTGTAATTGTGTTCAGAATGAAATCTTACAAGGACTTTTTAAAGAACCAAATGCAACTAAAATGACATCAATTGTTTTTGTAATACAGTATTAAATGTTTTTTCTGTGATTTCTTCATTGACACAATTATTTAACCCCTTAAAGACGACCGCTCTTAAGAACAGAGGTTCATTCAAGTGTTTTCCATCAGGTATTGAAAACCCCTGTGGATGTCAAGGAGCAGCAATCAAGCAGAATAAGCCCCAATCAGGCCGATGTAAAATGACTGTGGTACTCGGCTCCTTCTAGACATTTACTGGTGTGTTTACAGACATGGTGAAGTCAGGAGAATGGTCCAGGAAGACGAGAGGAGAGGTGATTTCTCTTCACAGGAAGGGCAATGGCTATAAGAAGATTGCAGAGATGTTACACAGACCAAGAGACACCATAGGAAGCATCATTCGCAGATTCAAGGCAAAGGGCGCTGTTGAAACGCTACCTGGTCGTGGCAGAAAGAAGATGCTGACTGCGACTGCTGTGCGCTACCTGAAGCGCAAAGTGGAGAAAAGTCCCTGTGTGACTGCTGAGGAACTGAAGAAAGATTTGTCAGATGCGGGTCCTGAAGTTTCAGCTCAGACAATAAGGCGCACACTGCGTAATGAAGGCCTCCATGCCAGAACTCCCAGGGGCACCCCCTGCTGTCTCCAAAGAATAAGAAGAGGCGACTGCAGTATGCCAAAAGTCATGTGGACAAACCACAAAAGTGTTCTGTGGACTGATGAAACAAAATTAGAACTGTTTGGGCCCATGGATCAACGCTATGTTTGGAGGAGGAAGAACAAGGCCTATGAAGAGAAGAACACCTTGCCTACTGTGAAGCATGGCGGGGGTCAATCATGCTTTGGGGCTGTTTTGCTTCTACAGGTACAGGGAAGCTTCAGCGTGTGCAAGGTACCATGGATTCTCTTCAGTACCAGGAGATATTGGATGAAAATGTGATGCAGTCCGTCACAAACCTGAGGCTTGGGAGACGTTGGACCTTTCACCAGGACAATGATCCCAAGCATACCTCCAAGTCCACTAGAGCATGGCTGCAGATTAAAGGCTGGGACATTGTGAAGTGGCCATCGCAGTCACCAGACAAATCCGATTGAGAACCTCTGGTGGGACTTAAAGAAAGCAGCTGCAGCGCGCGGCCTAAGAATGTGACTGAACTGGAGGCTTTTACCATGAAGAATGGGCGAAGATACCCGTAGATCGCTGCAAGACACTTGTGTCAGGCTATGCTTCACGTGTAAAAGCTGTTATACCTGGAGAAGGATGTTGTACTAAGTACTAAGAGTGAATGTCACTTGGGGGTTGGATAAAACTGATAATGATGTGAGCACAGAAAAGACATTTGTGGTGATTTCATTATAAATGTTCTGTTATATTTGTCTGACTTACAAGGGCCTCTGTGATTTATTGTAAACAAGATGACTGAAATGATCAAAATCAATGTCAAACTGGAGAAAACACTCAATTTCAGTGGGGGTTGAATACTTTTGAACACAACTGTATAAAATATATGGTTTTATGTGCACGGGGCGACTATGGTGAGGGTTTTGGCTGGCGTCGGCTTTTTTTTTTTTGTTTTATTTGTAATTTCTTTAAATTTTTAGCACATAATATGTCTCCAAGATAGCATTAACCCCTTAAGTACTGGGACCATTTTGGTTTTTGGTTTCAATAGTCATAACTAGTGTTGAGCGAACAGTTCGAGCATCGTTCGGGTTCGTATCGAATTTTGGGGTGTCCGTGACACGGACCCGAACCCGGACATTTTTAAAAAGTTTGGGTTCGGGTTCGGTGTTCGTCGATTACTTCCCGCTTTCTGAGCATAGCAGCCAATCAGCTAGCGTTTACTTCTTGCCCTAAGAGCCCATCACAGCCATGCCTACTAATGGCATGGCTGTGATTGGCCAAGTGCAGCATGTGACCCAGCCTCTATTTAAGCTGGAGTCACGTGGCGCCCGCACGTCACACTGCTCTGATTAGTGTAGGGAGAGGACGCAGCTGCTGTGAGGGCGAGATAGGCAGGGATAAAGAAGTGATTGAATGATCTACCTTTCTACACCTGTGCATCAGAACAACTCAGCTGAGCTGTTCACTGAAAGTCACTATTTTGTTAAGACTGGCCAGAGCGATTTTTACTGGCACATGTAACTGGGCTGACCGGCGGTGGCCATTTTGGGACTTGTGGTGCTACAGCAAAGCTGCCACAGAGTCTAAACTAAAGCTCCAAAGAAGTGTAAAATCTACACCTGTGAATCAGAACAACAGCGATTCAGCTGCTCAGTCAAAGTCTATTTTTTTTTCTGGCTGGGCAGACTGTTTTCTGGCACATGCTACTGGGCTGATAGGCGGCGGCCATTTTGGGACTTGTGGTGCTACAGCAAAAGCTGCCACAACGTCCATTAATCTCATGTAATAGTCGATTTTTTCATAGATATAATACATCAGGGGTTTGGCTGTGCTTGTGTCACCCATACTAACTGCAAAGATATTTAATATATCAGTGGTGAAACTGAAAGTAACCCACTTGGATAGCAAATCCCATGAGTGTGCTGTTCCAGCTAGGCTAGCCAGTGCCACTACAGCCAAGTCCAATACTGTCAGCCAGAAATATTTTTTTTTATGTGCCAGAAATATAAATTAGAAAAAGCTTTCACCGTAATAATAAAATGATTCTGGTGTTAGACCAGAAGAAGCACTCCTGTTGTAATTAATACTGTAAAAGGCTTAGGCAATATTTCTCCCAGTGTGGGAAATTTATCTAGCAAAACTAGCATTTTAACAATTCCGGTGTTCTGAAATACCAGCAGTCCTCTTGTAATTAATACCGCTAAAAGGCATTATATCGTACAGTGTTGTAATTTTGCTGAAAAAAGGCCAATTTAATCAATCTGGTGTTGGTTACACCAGAAACAGTAGGCCGCACGTTTTCACTCCTGTAAAAGGAATTATATCTCCCGTGTGGGAATCTATGTACCAAAACTAGCATTATAAAAATCTGGTGTCCAATTAGCAGCAGTCTTCTTGTAATTAATACCGGAAAAGGAATTATATCTTCCAGTGTGGGAATTTTGGGGCTAAAAAATAATATATTTTATTGTGGTGCGAGTTGAATCACAACAATGAGGAAACATTCTATTAAGGGACGAGGACGCGGTCGTGGTGGTGTCCGTGGAGCCTCTGTTGCTGGCAGAGGGCGTGGCCGTTCGGCCTCAGGCGCACAAAGTAGTGAACCAACTCCCTCAAGTAGCCGGCAGAATTTACAGCGATATTTGGTGGGGCCCAATGCCGTTATGAGGATGGTAAGGCCTGAGCAGGTACAGGCATTAGTCGATTGGGTGGCCGACAGTGGATCCAGCACGTTCACCACATTGTCTTCCACCCAGTCTTCTGCGGAAGCGCACAGGTGGCACCTGAAAACCAAGCCCATCAGACTGTCACATCACCCCCATGCATATCAGGGAAACTGTCCGAGCCTCCAAGTTATGCAGCAGTCTCTTCTTCTGTTTGAAGACTCTGCTCCCACGGTTTTCCAGGGGCGTCCACCTATCCCTTCCCCAGCGGTGGAAGACATTCCATGCACTGACGCACAACCACTTATGTATCCAGATGATGAGGACATGGGAATACCACCACAGCAGAGTGACCGAGTCTCTGATGATGACGAAACACAGGTGCCCACTGCCGCGTCTAATTGCAGTGTGCAGACTGAACAGGAGGAGGTCAGGGAGGAAAACGATGCAGAGGACGATGAGGTCTTAGACCCCACATGGACTGAAGGTCGTGCCGCTGACTTAAATAGTTCAGAGGAAGAGGCAGTGGTGAGACCGAGACAACAGCGAAGCCAAAGAGGGAGCAGGGGGCAAAAGCAGAACAGCCGCCGTCCAGAGAGTTTGCCTGCTATTGGGACCCAGCACCCCAAAGGCATCTTCAAGGAGTTCCCTGGCATGGCACTTCTTCAAACAATGTGCTGAGGACAAGACCCGAGTGGTTTGCACGCTGTGCCATCAGAGCCTGAAGCGAGGCATTAACGTTCTTAACCTGAGTACCACCTGCATGACCAGGCATCTACATGCAAAGCATGAACTGCAGTGGAGTAAACACCTTAAAAGCAAGGAACTCACTCAGGCTCCCCCTGCTCCCTCTACTGCTGCTGCCTCGGCTTCCGCCTCGAGAGGAATGTTGCCACCTGCCAGTCAGCCACACACCTTCACCACCAACTTCAGCACAGCCCGGGGTAAACGTCACCAGGCCATTCTGAAACTCATATGTTTGGGGGACAGGCCCCACACCGCGCAGGAGTTGTGGCGGGGTATTGAACAACAGACCGACCAGTGGTTGCTGCCGGTGGGCCTCAAGCCCGGCCTGGTGGTGTGCGATAATGGGCGAAATCTCGTGGCAGCTCTGGGACTAGCCGGTTTGACGCACATCCCTTGCCTGGCGCATGTGCTGAATTTGGTGGTGCAGAAGTTCATTCACAACTACCCCGACATGTCAGAGCTGCTTTATAAAGTGCGGGCCGTCTGTGCGCGCTTCCGGCGTTCACATCCTGCCGCTGCTCGCCTGTCAGTGCTACAGCGAACTTCGGCCTTCTCGCTCACCGCCTCATATGCGACGTGCCCACCAGGTGGAACTCCACCTTGCACATGCTGGAGAGACTGTGCGAGCAGCAGCAGGCCATAGTGGAGTTTCAGCTGCAGCACGCACGCGTCAGTCGCACTGCGGAACAGCACCACTTCACCACCAATGACTGGGCCTCCATGCGAGACCTGTGTGCCCTGTTGCGCTGTTTCCAGTACGCCACCAACATGGCCAGTGGCGATGCCACTGTTATCAGCGTGACAATACCAATTCTATGTCTCCTAGAGAAAACGCTTAGGGCGATGATGGAAGAGGAGGTGGGCCAGGGCCAGGAGGAGGAGGAGGATGACGGGTCGTTTTAGCACTTTCAGGCCAGTCTGTTAGAAGTGGCTCAGAGGGAGGTTTTTGCAACAGCAGAGGCCAGGTACAAATGTGGCCAGCCAGGGACCACTACTGGAGGACGAGGAGGATGAGGAGGAGGTGGAGGAGGATGAGGATGAAGCAGGTTCACAGCGGGGTGGCACCCGACACAGCTCAGGCCCATCACTGGTGCGTGGCTGGGGGATACAGAGGATGATGACGATACGCCTCCCACAGAGGACAGCTTGTCCTTACCTCTGGGGAGCCTGGCACACATGAGCGATTACATGCTGCAGTGCCTGCGCAACGACAGCAGAGTTGCCCACATTTTAACGTGTGCGGACTACTGGGTTGCCACCCTGCTGGATCCCCGGTACAAAGACAATGTGCCCACCTTACTTCCTGCACTGGAGCGTGATAGGAAGATGCGCGAGTACAAGCGCACGCTGGTAGACACGCTCCTGAGAGCATTCCCAACTGTCACAGGGGAACAGGTGGAAGCCCAAGGCCAAGGCAGAGGAGGAGCTAGAGGTCGCCCACGCAGCAGTGTCACGGCCAGCTCCTCTGAGGGCAGGGTTAGCATGGCAGAAATGTGGAAAAGTTTTGTCTCCACGCCACAGCTAACTGCCCCACCACCTGATACGGAACGTGTTAGCAGGAGGCAGCATTTCACTAACATGGTTGAACAGTACGTCTGCACACCCCTCCACATACTGACTAATGGTTCGGACCCATTCAACTTCTGGGTCTCCAAATTGTCCACGTGGCCAGAGTTAGCATTTTATGCCTTGGAGGTGCTGGCCTGCCCGGCGGCCAGCGTTTTGTCTGAACGCGTATTCAGCACGGCAGGGGGCGTCATTACTGACAAACGCAGCCGCCTGTCCGCAGCCAACGTGGACAAGCTGACGTTCATAAAAATGAACCAGGCATGGATCCCACAGGACCTGTCCCTCCCTTGTGCAGAGTAGTCCTTAATAACTGCCTAAAACATGTTGTCTTGTACTCCTGGCCACTTCTTCATTGAAAAATCAATTTTTGAAATTAAGTAGGATCTTGGGGTGCAACCCAGAGTTGAATGAACCTTCCCTCTGTCTGGGTGCCGGAGCCAAAGTACATGAAAGTGTCCTTCTCCTGTGCTGGGTGATATGAATGTTATACTTGTGCTGTCTGACATGTCTCCTTTGTGTGGGTGCAGGGGGCCAAAGTCACTGAAAGCGGCCTTCTCCTGTGGTGGGTGATCGAAATGCCTGATTCTCTGCTGTGGGACCTCTCTCCTCCGTGTGGCTGCAGGGGTCAAGGTCTCTAAAAGTGCCCTTCTCCTGTGGTGGTTGATGTGAAACTGATGCTTGTGCTATCTGACCTGTCTCCTCTGTGTCGGTGCTAAGGCCTAAGTCACTGAAAGCGGCCTTCTCCTGTGCTGGCTGATATAAATGCCTGAATCTCTGCTGTGGGACCTCTCTCCTCCGTGTGGCTGCAGGGGTCAAAGTCTCTCAAAGTGGCCTTCTCTTGTGCTGGGTGATGTGAAGCTGATGTTTGTGCTATAAGACATGTTTCCTCTGTGTCGGTGCTAAGGCCTAAGTAACTAAATGGTGGCCTTCTCCTGTGGTGGTTGATATGATGCCTGATTCTCTGCTGTGAAAACCTTTCTCCTCTGTCTGGGTGCTGGTCCAAAATACATGAGAGTGGCCTTCTCCAGTGGTGGTTGATATGAAGCATGATTCCTTGATGTGGGACCTCTCTCCTCTGTCTGGGTGCTGGTCCAAAATACATGAGAGTAGCCTTCTCCAGTGGTGGTTGATATGACGCATGATTCCTTGATGTGGGACCTCTCTCCTCTGTCTGGGTGCTGGTCCAAAATAAATGAGAGTGGCCTTCTCCGGTGGTGGTTGATATGACGCATGATTCCTTGCTGTGGGACCTCTCTCCTCTGGGTGCTGGGCCGAAATAAATGAGAGTGGCCTTCTCCGGTGGTGGTTGATATGACGCATGATTCCTTGCTGTGGGACCTCTCTCCTCTGGGTGCTGGGCCGAAATAAATGAGAGTGGCCTTCACCGGTGGGGGTTGATATGACGCATGATTCCTTGCTGTGGGACCTCTCTCCTCTGTCTGGGTGCTGGTCCAAAATAAATGAGAGTGGCCTTCTCCGGTGGTGGTTGATATGAGGCATGATTCCTTGCTGTGGGACCTCTCTCCTCTGGGTGCTGGGCAAGAAATAAATGAGAGTGGCCTTCTCCTTTGGTGGTTGATATGACGCATGATTCCTTGCTGTGGGACCTCTCTCTCTGTCTGGGTGCTGGTCCAAAATACATGAGTGGCCTTCTCCGGTGGTGGTTGATATGACGCATGATTCCTTGCTGTGGGACATGTATCCTCTGTCTGGGTGCTGGTCCAAAATAAATGAGAGTGGCCTTCTCCGGTGGTGGTTGATATGAGGCATGATTCCTTGCTGTGGGACCTCTCTCCTCTGGGTGCTGGGCCGAAATAAATGAGAGTGGCCTTCTCCGGTGGTGGTTGATATGACGCATGATTCCTTGCTGTGGGACCTGTATCCTCTGTCTGGGTGCTGGTCCAAAATACATAAGTGGCCTTCTCCGGTGGTGGTTGATATGACGCATGATTCCTTGCTGTGGGACCTGTATCCTCTGTCTGGGTGCTGGTCCAAAATAAATAGAGTGGCCTTCTCCGGTGGGGGTTGATATGACGCATGATTCCTTGATGTGGGACCTCTCTCCTCTGTCTGGGTGCTGGTCCAAAATACATGAGAGTGGCCTTCTCCGGTGGTGGTTGATATGACGCATGATTCCTTGCTGTGGGACCTCTTTCCTCTGTCTGGGTGCTGGTCCGAAATACATGAGAGTGGCCTTCTCCAGTGGTGGTTGATATGAAGCATGATTCCTTGATGTGGGACCTCTCTCCTCTGTCTGGGTGCTGGTCCAAAATACATGAGTGGCCTTCTCCGGTGGTGGTTGATATGACGCATGATTCCTTGCTGTGGGACATGTATCCTCTGTCTGGGTGCTGGTCCAAAATAAATGAGAGTGGCCTTCTCCGGTGGTGGTTGATATGAGGCATGATTCCTTGCTGTGGGACCTCTCTCCTCTGTCTGGGTGCTGGTCCCAAATAAATGAGAGTGGCCTTCTCCGGTGGTGGTTGATATGACGCATGATTCCTTGCTGTGGGACCTGTATCCTCTGTCTGGGTGCTGGTCCAAAATACATAAGTGGCCTTCTCCGGTGGGGGTTGATATGACGCATGATTCCTTGCTGTGGGACCTGTATCCTCTGTCTGGGTGCTGGTCCAAAATAAATGAGAGTGGCCTTCTCCGGTGGGGGTTGATATGACGCATGATTCCTTGATGTGGGACCTCTCTCCTCTGTCTGGGTGCTGGTCCAAAATACATGAGAGTGGCCTTCTCCGGTGGTGGTTGATATGACGCATGATTTCTTGCTGTGGGACCTCTTTCCTCTGTCTGGGTGCTGGGCCGAAATACATGAGAGTGGTCTTCTCCGGTGGTGGGTGATATGACGCATGATTCCTTGCTGTGGGACCTCTCTTCTCTGTCTGGGTGCTGGTCCGAAATACATGAGAGTGGCCTTCTCCGGTGGTGGTTGATATGAAGCATGATTCCTTGATGTGGGACCTCTCTCCTCTGTCTGGGTGCTGGTCCAAAATACATGAGAGTGGCCTTCTCCGGTGGTGGGTGATATGACGCATGATTCCTTGCTGTGGGACCTGTCTCCTCTGTCTGGTTGGTGGGGCCGAAATAACTGAGAGTGGCCTTCTCCAGTGGTGGGTGATATGACGCATGATTCCTTGCTGTGGGACCTCTCTCCAATTGATATTGGTTAATTTTTATTTATTTTATTTTAATTCATTTCCCTATCTACATTTGTTTGCAGGGGATTTACCTACATTTTGCTGCCTTTTGCAGCCCTCTAGCCCCTTCCGGGAGTCTTTACAGCCTTTTAGTGCCCAAAAGTTCGGGTCCCCATTGATTTCTATGGGGTTCGGGATGAAGTTCGGGTTGAGTTCGGATCACGAACCCGGACATTTTCCGGAAGTTCGGCCGAACCTCTCGAACCTGAACATCCAGGTGTTCGCTCATCTCTAGTCATCACTTATTTTCCCTTCATATAGCCGAAGGGGAAACATTTATAGACTTTTCAGTGTAATTACTGACGCCATATTGGTGACTTACCCAGGATCCGCAGACAGGTTGACGTCTTCCCCAGCTGATCACCACTGCAGTTGAGGACAGCGCCCAAGATCAGAGTCTTGGAGGACACATTCCTGGTCACGATGTTTAGATTCATCCCTGTTGTCTCGTTAAATGTCATCGTCACATTGGCGGGAGGTCGACCATTTTCCCAAATGCAGACAAGGCTCAACATATCGCCATTAGAAGTTACCGGACATGACATTTCTCTATCCGGACGCCCTGTGAGAAGACAACGTACAGTAGAGATGGGTCCAAAAACGCTGTGTAAGTGATATGTGCACACGGCACCACACGTGCAGCTGACACGGGCCAGTGAGGGGAGCACGCATACAAGACACTACATGTGTGGAATTATTCTACTCACAGTTGATACTGAAGCTGGTCTCATTGCTGGTCTCGCTATTCAGCCGGTTGGACGCTGTACAGATGAAGGGTCCACCGTCGTTCCTGGAGACCGGGCTGATGGTCAGATTGGAGTTTGGAGGAGAATCGCTCTCAGTAATGTAATATGGAGGCTTCGAGGACACTGGTTTTCCATCCAGACTCCAGGAGAAGTTGATGGCTGAACCCCGAGCTGAGCAATGGAGAGACACCGAGTCCTGTTCTGCCCAGAGCTCTGCCGAGGATACGTTACTGCTCAGAGTCGCTGCTGAGACCGGGGCTGTAATGAGGGTAAACCAGGTGTTAGATGAGGCAACCAAAGGATTGTCCTGCCCTGCCGCACATGCATTTGTAAAGGGACGAGTCATCAGGAAATCGCCCGTTAAATCACGTGTTTATCTTAAACAATCTATTTTTGGTGATTTCTTTTAACATTCATGTTTTGTTTTGTTTTTTAAATTTGAAATCCTGCAGGTTTTACTCCAGTCACTGAACCTTATAACATCCTGACACTTCCTGTTCTGTGGAGATGACTTCTCAGCCATTATCATCCAAGGCAGGGTTACAATGACAGGTGTAACGGACCGTTACGCACACAACTCCGTTTAGGCGATATTCCCTTTCCAGATACACCGGCAGTTACTGCAATCACCAACTTCCCGAACTGCAAACCACACAAATTCACCAACTCCCGAACAAGAGACACACGAACCCTGGAAGCAGCTGAACAGGAAAAGCAATATGAACAGTAGTGTTGAGCGCGAATATTCGAAGCGATTTTTTTAGCAAATATCGGCACTCGCTAATTCGCGAATATTTCGAATATTCATTTTTTTTGTTTTTTTAGTTATATTTCTTTCTTTCCCACTTCCCAAAAGTAGTTCTTACCTGTCCTGAGGATTCCTGGCTTCCTGGCTGCTCTGTCAGTGCCCGTTGCCGCTTCTGCCGACTTCCGTGCTCATGGTCCCATGGAGCGTCCCCATATACTAAAATGTACTGTCGGATTTGAGGAATTACGTTGAAATCGCAATGCGATTAATTCAAGTTATATTAATCGCATTGCGATTACAACTTAGCACTGCTATCTTACATAGGCTAGAATTAACGAATATGGAATATATAGCTATGCACTAGCAGTGCTAAGTTGAAATCGCAATGCGATTACTTCATGTTAAATTAATCGCATTACGAATTCAACTTAGCACTGCTGCTATATTCCATATTCGTTAACTTCGTTCATTCTAGCAAGCTGACCCATTATAAACCCAGCTCTAAGTTGAAATCGTTGAAATCGCAATGCGATTAATATAACTTGAATTAATCGCATTGCGATTTCAACGTATTCCTCAAATCCGACAGTACATTTTAGTATATGGAGACGTTCCCATGGTGATGGGGACGCTCCATGAGCTACGGAAGTTTATGGTTGGCTTGGTAGAATTAGCGAATAGCGAATATGACGAATGTATTCGTCATATTCCTCAAAACGAAGATAACGAGTATTCTCCATCTTCGTTTTAGCAACCTATTCGTCAACTTCGCTAATTCTAGCAATCAATCAAATAGGAAGGTTGACTATAGAGACAGCTGTGTTAAATTCGCTATGCGATTTTATTTTTTAATAGAATAATTATATTACTTGATATAATTTATTATAATTATTCTATTTATTAAAAAAAAATATTAAATAATCGCGAGCGAACCTTCCTATTTGATTGCTAGAATTAGCGAAGTTGACTGAATAGGTTGCTAAAACGAAGATGGAGAATACTTCGTTATCTTCGTTTTGAGGAATATGACGAATACATTCGTCATATCCGTCATCTTCGCTATAATTCTAGATATGAAACCAATAGGAAAGTAGCCTTAAGTTAAAATCGCAATACGCGATTATTTAAATCCCATATTAATCGCGGTAACTGGAATAATGACGAATATTCGATTTCGACGAATATGAAACGAATATTCATTCGAATATTCGCGAATTTCGTCGAAATCGAATATGGCACCTGCCGCTCATCACTAATGAACAGCTTACACTCCTGGCAATCGGCATACAGTCAGATCCCCCAATAACGAGACGACACTTCGTTTTGAGGGTCAAGCAGGAACTCCTTTAATGACCACACAAGCATTTCCTTTTATACACATTTTCCAACAAGTTTACCACCCACGTGGTATAAACATAGCAGGGAATCATTTACAGTTTCACATTTTAAACAGAACCCATTCGTCAATGTACATTTAACAACCTCAATGACATTGTCCATGACCCAATCAACAACACAATGACATTGTCCGTGATCCAATCAACAACACAATGACATTGTCCGTGATACAATCAACAACACAATGACATTGTCCGTGATACAATCAACAACACAATGACATTGTCCGTGATACAATCAACAACACAATGACATTGTCCGATACAATCAACAACACAATGACATTGTCCGTGATCCAATCAACAACACAATGACATTGCCCGTGATCCAATCAACAACACAATGACATTGCCCGTGATCCAATCAACAACACAATGACATTGTCTGTGATCCAATCAACAACACAATGACATTGCCCGTGATCCAATCAACAACACAATGACATTGTCTGTGATCCAATCAACAATACAATGACATTGTCCGTGATCCAATCAACAACACAATGACATTGTCTGTGATCCAATCAACAACACAAAGACATTACCTGTGATCCAATCAACAACACAATGACATTGTCTGTGATCCAATCAACAACACAATGACATTGTCTGTGATCCAATCAACAACACAATGACATTGTCTGTGATCCAATCAACAACACAATGACATTGCCCGTGATCCAATCAACAACACAATGACATTGTCCGTGATCCAATCAACAATACAATGACATTATCCATGATCCAATCAACAATACAATGACATTGCCCGTGATTTAATCAACAAAATAAAAGTTAGGAATCCAGGCAATAACAGGTGTTCTCTTCCAGTTAACAGTCCAAGGGGCAGAAACAGTAACTTTAAAATCCCATATGCCCAAATAGTGTCCCAGGGGCCATAGTCGCAGGGGAGGAGGCGGTCAATCAGTCTTCTCCAGTTCACAGTGGCGAGGTTGGTTTCGCCACACTTCTCCCCTTTACCAAAGAGACTAACAGGGTATCTGACCTCCTGCCGGTCAGTGCCCTGGTTAGTCCAGCAACCCACCCACGAAGCACAAACAGCAGTACAGCCCACCCACAATAAATGGTTACTACACCTGGATAAAGTAGCAACTTGTACATGTCCAGGTGCCTCACCACGGCTGTGCGGGGGACTGGTAGACTGCCTTGGTGGGTTGCTGAGTGGGCAGAGACCCGCGGTACTCTGCCCTGGGGCCAGCGCTACCACGGAAGTAGCCTGGTTGGAGCCTGGTTGTGGGAGGGGGAGACCGACGGTCTCCCCTCTGGATAAACCGCTCTGTGGCTGGGGGACAGGACCGACCGTCCTTGCCCCTTGTGCTGCAAGTGCAGCGACCACGGTCCCATCTGCACCGTTGGGGGGCGTAAAATCTCCCCTTGGTGGGTTAGGCTGCCTCTGGAGAGAGGGTGTAACAAGCCCCTCTCTCTGAACTGTAGACTGCCGCTGGGGAGAGGGGGTAGCAGGCTCCTCTCCCTGACCCTCTCTCTGCTGGTGGAGGGGGGGACCAACTGTCTCCCCTTTCAATATTCCTGCTGCTGGGGTGCAAAACTGGCGGTCTCCGCTCCCCGCAGGACACTCTGCCGCTGGGGAGGAAGGACGGCACTTTCAGCTCCCTGGGGTACACTGTCACTGGGGAGGAAGGACGACACCTTCAGCTCCCGGGGATACACACAGCCGCTGGGGAGGGAGGACAACATCTTCAGCTCCCTGAGGTACACACTGCCGCTGGGGAGGACGGGTGACACCTTCAGCTCCCTGGGGTACACACTGCAGCTGGGGAGGAAGGGAAACACCTTCAGCTCCCTGGGGTAAACACTGCCGCTGGGGAGGAAGGACGACACCTTCAGCTCCCTGGGGTACACACTGCTGCTGGGGAGGAAGGACGACACCTTCAGCTCCCGGGGGTACACACTGCCGCTGGGGAGGAAGGATGACACCTTTAGCTCCCTGTGGTACACACTGCCGCTGAGGGAGGAAGGGAAACACCTTCAGCTCCCGGGGGTACACACTGCCGCTGGGGAGGAAGGACGGCACCTTCAGCTCCCTGGGGTACACACTGCCGCTGGGGTGGGAGGACAACATCTTCAGCTCCCTGGGGTACACACTGCCGCTGGGGAGGAAGGACGGCACCTTCAGCTCCCGGGGTACACACTGCCGCTGGGGAGGAAGGACGACACCTTCAGCTCCCTGAGGTACACACTGCCGCTGGGGAGGAAGGACAGCACCTTCAGCTCCCTGGGGTACACACTGCCGCTGGGGAGGAAGGAAACACCTTCAGCTCCCGGGGTACACACTGCCGCTGGGGAGGAAGGACGACACCTTCAGCTCCCTGGGGTACACACTGCCGCTGGGGAGGAAGGACGACACCTTCAGTTTCCTGGGATACACACAGCCGCATTGATGCGAGTCTTCTCTCGGATGGGTTTTCCCAGAGCAGAGAGATAGTCTCGGATCAGGGCACTCAGTTCACGGCCGAAGTCACCCAACAGCTGTGGAAACTGTGCGGCATCAAATCCATCGTTAGTTCAGCTTACCACCCCCAGACGAATGGCTTGTGTGAACGATTTAATGGCACCTTAAAACAGATGCTTAGCACCTTTATTAACACCCGTCGGGACTGGTAAAAATTCCTACCCCACCTCCTTTTGCTTACAGGAAGGTGCCGCAGGAATCGACAGGGTTTTCGCCGTTCGAACTACTGTTCGGACGGAGAGTTAGAGGGCCCCTAGATTTAATCCGGGAACACTGGGAGGGAGCAGTAGGTGAGGATGGTACCCCTGTCATACCCTATGTGCTGGAGTTCCGTGACCGCTTTGAGGAATTGGCTCAGAAAGTGCATACTAACCTCCAGGCGGCACAGACCCGTCAGCGTAGATGGTATGACAGAGGTGCCACGGACCGGAGCTTTTAGATTGGCCAAAAGGTGTTGATTTTGAAACCTGTGCGCCATGACAAGCTCCAGGCCGCCTGGCAGGGCCCATACCAAGTGGTGGAGCAGAGGTGCGACACCACTTATGTGATCGGCCCGTGCTCGGGTAGTGGGCGGAGACGCATGCTCCACGTGAACATGCTCAAAGCCTACTATGAGAGAACAGAGGATGTGGCCGCCATATGTGCGCCCGCATCTGACGACTTTGAGAATCTTCCCCTACCAGATCTCCTGGGGGAGCATGATAAACTAGGGACCCTAGATGAAGTCCAGCTAGGGGAGAGACTAAGCCCCCAAGAGCGTATCCAGGTGCGACAACTGTTAGCCACAAAGGACGCCACATTCTCTAACACACCTGGCTACACCCCACTGGCTACCCATAGGGTAGACACGGCCGATAAACCACCTCTTAGACAGATGCCCTACAGAATTCCTGAGGCTGTCCGGGAGCACATGAGACAGGAAATTCAGGAAATGCTCCACTTAGGGGTCATAGAAGCACCAGATAGCCCTTGGGCCTCTCCGGTAGTTTAAGTACCAAAGCGGGATGGTGTTGCGGAGCTCCAAGACATAGCATCAAAATCTCCGCTTAAATCCCCTTGTAGCTGAAGAAGCAGGTCAATGTCCACGAGACAATTCCCCCTGTAACTGGACGACACACAGTTTAGGGAGACAACTCCCTTTCCTAGGAATGGCACACACGTTTAAAACCTCCAACAGCCTCATTTACAACCAATAGTACATAGATTACAATAATACAAGGAAGGGGGAAGACAATAGCAAGGACCGATGGGAGGTCTAGGAGGGATAAAGCAGCTAGTTTAAACAGGGCTTGCAGGGTCCCTGGGACACCGCCCGACTCTTTGGAACAATGGGACAGGAAAAGGAAGAGGCACAGACAATCAATACATTTACATAACCTGCAACAATAATGGGCACAGGGTGAGCAACATACAACAGGAGTTTGGTGACTCACACATAATTGGTTTGGTAAATGAATGGGGGGTGAGTACAGACAGCCGAACATAAATTAATATAACAAGGTCAATCTGTTATACTGCTCCCCTTAACCACAAGCCAGCATACACAGTCTGATCCCCAACGGATCGGCTTGGGGATGTCTGGGGAGTACTCACGGATCACTTTTCCAGTTCAGTTTGTTGTGATAACCCGTCAGCATTGCCATTTTGTTTCCCGGGCGGTAGTGAATTGTAAAATCGTATGGTTGTAACGCCAAGCTCCAGCACAACAACCGGGCATTGTCCCCTGCCACACGATTTAGCCATACCAATGGGTTGTGATCCGTGAGTAATGCGAACTGCTGTCCATACAAGTAGGGTTGAAGCTTCTTTAGGGCCCACACCACAGCCAGGCATTCCTTCTCGATGGCGGCGTAGCTCACTTCCCTGGGTAGAAGCTTCCGGCTCAAGTAAGCTACGGGATGTTTCCCGCCATCTTCTCCAACTTGGCTCAGTACCGCTCCCAATCCAAACATTGACGCATCTGTGTGAACGAGGAATCTTTTCGATGAGTTGGGAGCAGCGAGTACAGGACTATTAACAAGGGCCTGCTTGAGCTGCTGGAATGCCTGCTCACACTCTGGGGTCCAGACAACTTGGCGGGGGTGGTTCTTTTGGTGAGGTCAATGAGGGGTTTGGCCAGGGTACTATAGTTTGGGACAAATTTCCGATAATAGCCCGCGGTCCCTAGGAAGGCTAACACCTGAGTTTTGGTGCGGGGGTTGGCCACTGGGCTACTGCCTCTACTTAAGCCGGCTCAGGCTTTTTGCTTCCCACAACCCACCCAGTGTCCTAGGTATTGTACTTCTGCCATCCCAATATGGCACTTGCTGGGTTTTAGGGTTAGGCCAGCCTCTCTGATGCGGTCTATCACGGCACTTACGTGTCTTACGTCAGTTCTCTTGCATTTGAAGATCTTTGACTTTCCATCGCCGACCAATCTCCCTGAAAAACTGGCCTCCTACCTGGGCCTCCCAGCCCTTCTGGCTGGCATCGGTAGTCATTATCGTAAATGGACTTTTGTTCCAGAATACTCCTTTTTGAAGATTGACTGGGTCTATCCACCAGCCTAGAGTATTCTGTATTCTGGATTGGTATAACAGTTTTCCTGTCCAAGGTATTCTGCTTTCTGTTCCAGATGGAGAGGATCAGGTTTTGCAGAGGTCTGGAACGAATCTGAGCCCAAGGAACCATGGGAATACAATAAGTCATTATGCCTAGCACACGCATTGCTTCCCCGATAGTACAGCTTCTTCTTTTCTGGAAGGAAGATATTTCTTTATAAAGGCTTTGGCATTTGGATGCTGGAAGAAAAGATACTTGTTTTATAGAATCCAGGAGTGTCCCCAAAATACTTTCCTGTAATCCATCTAGAGATCCAACTTTTTAGGTTGATGAGCCAACCTAGGTCGTACAGTAGATTCAGAGTTATCTGAAGATGCATTTTCAGGAGTTCTTGTGATTCTGCTGTCAAAAGAAAATCATCTAGAGATGGTACGATTATTACATCCTGTCATCTCAGATAGGCCATGATCTCTACTACTATCTTGGTAAATACCCGAGGGGCACATGAAATCCCGAAGGGTAGACACTGAAACTGGAAGTGATACACTAACCCGCCTAATTTTATTGCAAACCTGAGATATCGATGGGGATCCGGATGTATGGGGACATGGTAATAAGCATCCATAAGGCCGATCATGCACATTAATTCTCCTGGTGTCATGAGAGGGGTTGCTGTCTGGACTGATTCCATCTAGAATTTGTAATAATGGATTCAATTGTTTAGAAACTTCGGGTTTATGATAGTCCAGAATGTGCCAACTGTTTTTTTTTTTTTTTTACCAGAAACAGTTTTGAGTAGTGGCCTCTGAATTGCGGTGACTTTGGATCCGGTATTATGGCTTTTATGCTGCATAATTTTTGTATGTCCTGTATCATCTGACATTTCAAGGAGGTTGTTTGAGGAATTGTTAGACAGAACTTTTGAGGAGGAAGGGATCTGAATTATATTTTGTAGCCCTCTTGGATTGTCTGAAGTACCCAAGGGTTTTTTGTAATCAGAGTCCATTTGTGACTGAAGAACTGCAGCCTTCCTCCTGCTGGTCTGGCGTCATTGTTTTCCTGTATTGATGGTGGTATTTGGATTGAGTAAGAACCCTCTGCCTTTTACACCTTTAGGGTAAGCTCCACCTACTGATCCTGCCCTTTCCTCGTCCAAAAAAATTCTGTGTTTGTCCAGGAGTTATCCGAAAGGACTGCGTCTTCTTAGGCCTTTCTTCCGGGAACCCTTTCTTCTTATCGGCCGCTCTTTCTAGAATTGTGTCCAACACAGACCTGAAGACATAAGAACCCAAAAAGGGGATGGAGCATAATTTGTTTTTAGAGGCCAAGTCACCAGACCAGTTTTTTTGCCATAAAGCCCTTCTGGCCGCATTGGCTAGTGTGCCATTTTTTTGCAGCAAACCGGATGGACTCGGCTGAAGCATCTGCTAGGAAGGCTGTAGCTATCCTTAAGAGAACAGAATCCAGATTATCTTCCCTGGATGTTTTAAGCTTAAGGTGGTTCTCCAATTGGTTCAACCACAGCCCCATCGCTCTGGCTACCAATGTTGCTACAATATTGGTGTTAAATAAAGCTGACAAGCATTTCCAGGTTCTCTTAAGGAGGCCTTCAGTTTTCCTATCCATAGGATTCTTCAAGTGGGAAGAGTCCTCAAAGGGAATAGATGTTTTCTTTGCCACTTTGGCCACCTGAACATCTATTTTTAGGATATCGTCCCAAAATTTCGTATCCTCTGGAAGGGAACACTAGACGATTTTTGAACTCCCTTGGGATAGTTAACTTCCTCTTTGTCTGTTCCCATTCCTCCAAAATTATTTCTTTTAAATTAGAATTAACAGGAAATTATTTTCTTTTCTTGGCTCTCAAGCCGCCAAACATCTAGTACTGAATGGGTGTAGATACCTGCACGTCCTCTATCTCCACAGTCTCTCTTACCGCACAAAGTAAGGAATCTCGGTCTTCCAAAGTAAACAAATACTTTTTTGTATCATCTGAAGTAACTAGAGGAGGACATGAGTCTTCATCTATTTCGCCTTTAGAGTAAAACGAACCTTCCATGTGTTCATCTGAATCGGATTCTGCCTTTCTTCGTGTTCTTTTTGACGCAGGAGAGGAGACTAGAGGAGGAGGCGGAGGGGTTAAAAAAAATACTGTCGCTTGTACTTTTTCCTGAATCATGCTTCTAAGGTCTGTTAAAAAGGACGGTTGCTCTTCCTTAATAAGTCTGGCTATGCAGTCTGGACATAGTATTTTCCTGTATGCCTCCTGCAATTTTTTCCCGCAGGTTGCACACTTCTTCGGTCTTTTCCTAGCTTCAGGCAGGGATTTTTGAACTGCGTCTTTTGCCCCCTAAGAAAAAACCGAAGATGCCATATCTTTAATAAAATTGAACATCCGAGCAACCAAGATCGGAAGGGGAAAGTAACACTTACATGCCGCTGGGCAGAGGTTTTAGAGACTGGTTCAGTCTTGGATGACATCAGGACCTCCACAGTAGGAATCACACACCTAACCTGGAGTGGTTTCTCCCCTTTTATGGGGCTTGCCAGGGGCGTAATGATTGAGGTTGCAGAGGATGCGACCGTGACTGGCGGGGGGAGGGGGCCGGCTGCGCTCACATGTAATGGGAGCGCTCTGACAGGGCCCGGCATGAAGTACAGTGAGAATGCCGGGCCCCGTCAGAGCGCTCTTCAAACAAGAGGTGGTGCAGAGGCAAGGAGGAGGGGGGAGGGAGGGGGGGGAGTCAACCCCGACGCAAGACCGCATTTGCCGGGTTTCCAGCATCACTAATAGGACGCCGCCATCTTGCTGCTGCCGACGCTGGAAGTTACGTCAGACGCCCTCTCACGTGTGCAGCCTGGGGGCGAAGGAGGAAGTGTCCGGAGGGGAAGCAGCATCAGCATCTCATCCACCCCGACCCACCAGGTGAGATGAGAGATGCTAGAGAACCCCCGGAGGTGTAGCTAGCCGGGCTATTGAATCTGAGCTGTGAGGGGAGACCGGGATCCCCCGACCAGCTCTAGCCCTAAAGGTCCCCCAGAGGGGTAGTTACTTTATCTTCGATCTTCTTCCCCTTCTATGGGAGCTCACTCCCTGGAGACTGCGGGGGGACCTTTAAACTTATCTCACTTCATGTCCCTACAGCGATGGGGATGGACATCCTCTGATGTGCTGTCATGGGGGACATCCTAGAAATACTATTTTTCAATGTTAATTACTTTTATTGGGAAAAGTAGAAATCACAAACTTAAAATAATATTAGAAGTAGACACTAAGATTGATAGGTAGTACGATAGGCAACATGTGTGATATTAATGAACTTTGAACGATGCAACCCCTTCTTTTGTTAGCTTGGTGACGACTTTTCTGTGATGCTCGACTACCCTCAACAAGAATTGTTTTTGGTGTTCGTGCCTGACCAATTCGTTAAACTTTTTATCAGAGCAATTCCTTTTTCTGCGGTATCATTGACCACCTTAAATACCCTGGATTTGGTGTCCCAGCAGTTGCAGGACCGATTTCATAGTGTCCGCTTACACATATATTTTGTTCTGGGGTTAAATTAACCTGCCAATATAGCAATACCCTGAATCTGATGTTCCAGCTGTTGCAGGCCAAGTGTAAATCTGTCCATAAGAGGATACCTTTCATCCAGGGCCTAAATACTAGCCCTAAAAGAGATATTCCCTAAATCAGTGGTTACTGCTGTGCCTGGATTAGTGTAATACGCTACATAAATAAATAGGCAGATAGTGTTAGGTGCCTGTAAAAAAGGCCTGGATTTGAAATCAATACATTGGGCCAAATATGTTTTTTCTTATTGTGGTGCTTGGTGAACGGTAACGATGAGGAAAACATCTAGTAAGGGACGCGGACGCGGTCGTGGTGGTGTTAGTGGACCCTCTGGTGCTGGGAGAGGACGTGGCCATTCTGCCACAGCCACACGTCCTAGTGAACCAACTACCTCAGGTTCCAGTACCCGCCAGAATTTACAGCGATATTTGGTGGGGCCCAATGCCGTTCTAAGGATGGTAAGGCCTGAGCAGGTACAGGCGCTAGTCAGTTGGGTGGCCGACAGTGGATCCAGCACGTTCACAACATTATCTCCCACCCAGTCTTCTGCAGAAAGCGCACAGGTGGCACCTGAAAACCAAGCCCATCAGTCTGTCACATCACCCCCATGCATATCAGGAAACTGTCTGAGCCTCAAGTTATGCAGCAGTCTCTTATGCTGTTTGAAGACTCTGCTGGCAGGGTTTCCCAAGGGAGTCCACCTAGCCCTTCCCCAGCGGTGGAAGACATAGAATGCACTGATGCACAACCACTGATGTTTCCTGATGATGAGGACATGGGAATACCACCTCATCGGAGACCGCACGTCTCTGATGATGACGAAACACAGGTGCCAACTGCTGCGTCTTTCTGCAGTGTGCAGACCGAACAGAAGGTCGGGAGGAAGACTGCGTGGAAGACGATGCAGGGGACGATGAGGTCCTAGACCCCACATGGAATGAAGGTCGTGTCACTGACTTTCATAGTTCAGAGGAAGAGGCAGTGGTGAGACCGAGCCAACGGCGTAGCAAAAGAGGGAGCAGGGGGTGTAGCGGACTGGACCCTGTACCAGAGTCTGCCCCAGTTTCCTGGAGGGGACTGCTTGCTCGCCTCCTGCCCTGCGACTATGGCCCCATGTATGCTTGTCCTGTTTGAGCGGTGATACTCCAGATAGCTCTGCTATGGAGCCCATTCGTATAATGAAAGACTATGGGAAAGACTTTAGCTCCATAGCAATTGAACTGGATGTGTGGTGGTCTGAGCGCCATTCAATAATGTGCGCTCAGACCTAAGCCATCTGGGGATATGTTAAATGTCTGTGTACTGTAAAGGGTGGGACATTGTATATTGAATAGTGATGTCTGTCCTATTGTCCCCACGTGTGTATTGGTGATTTCTCTTTGTCCTGAGAGATAATTGAATGACTCCTCGGTTGTCTCCAGGACAGAAGACATGGTGTATTCTCCTGCCTGTGATGATTACATTAACCTGTGTAGAGTAATTGTATCACAGGCAGAGGGGAGGGATATGCTGGGTGTGGTTGTCCCTATTGTCCCATTGTGTGTGATTTGCTGCTGTATCCCCTGTGTCTCAGTCTTCCTTCTGGTCCCCTAGGAGAGTGTCCACCAGGTGGGAGACCTGCATAAATACCGGGCAGGTAGCCCTCAATAAAGTTAGAGTTCCTGTTTAACCCTCAAAGTGAAGTGTCGTCTCATTATTGGGGAGGCTTTATTGCATGCTGTTCCAGTTTGACTGCTAGGAGTGCAAACCTATTCGTATGGTTCCTATTCAACTGTCTACAGCATTCAGAGGCTTGAGAGGATTCATATGCTTCTCAGGTTCGGTGATTGAGGTCTCTGCTAGAGTGCTTGGAGTTCTCAGGAAACGCTAGGAGCATCCTTTAACGGAGGTACCCAGTTGGGGTGCCAGGCGATCCGTTACATTGGTGGCAAGCGGTGGGATGGCGTCGTCGTGCGAGGTAAAGCAGCTCAGAGACACCGCTCGTGGATTTACAAATTGAGGGCGACGCTAGGGTTCATACAGCGTCCCTATCTACAGAAAGATTTGGGAAAATGGGGTTCGTGGACTCGTGGGCAGCACACACACCTGAGAAAGAGAGTGAATTGGAATGGAGAGATAATGCCCGGAAAGAATTATGGTACGATGCCCTGGAGGAGGTCCAGTATCAACGGCAACAGCGCCTTCCTGGTGTCGCATACCAGTTGGAGGAGCAAATGGCCTGGCGGATGCCGCTTCTGGGAGACCAACCCGGAGGGCAGCAGGTAAGACAACTTGAGTACCTCGTGGAAAGGGAACTGAGCCTGGACGCCTCATACCGGGCACTGTGGTGGTGCACTGTCCAGCCAGAGACGTGGAGGGCAGAGGGCATCCAGCCAGAGGGGGAGAACTACACGAGCCCTGGCCTGTTGTGGAAAGCCTTAGCGGAGGACGCCGACTTCGGCAGTCCAGCAGAGTCACGGTACTGGGCTATCTATCATTACCGAAGTGAGATGCTACGGGCCCGAGATCTATTGGACTGGGAGAAGATCTCCGCCGTTTCGTTGCCATGGAACGAGAGCTGGAGATGGACTATGTGGAACTACTCAACTCATGTCAGCCACAAAGCATGGACGCAGAACAGGAAAAACTGGGTGGCGGACCCAGACCTGCCAGCCTACAGCTGGGAAAACGTGGCAGAGGTACCCCTGCTTCACTACCAACTGCAGAAGTAGGGGACCTCATAGACTGGTCCTGGAGAGACCAGATGGCAGGTGGAGATGGGACCGAGATCTCTCTACCGGCCCTACAGGGATGCTGGGCAGTTGGCCCAGATCCCCAGCGACAGTGTGTATCCCAGGGAGCTGAAGGTGCCTTCCTTGCTCCCCAGCGGCAGTGGGTGTTACATGGAGCTGAAGGTGCCTTCCTTGCTCCCCAGCGGCAGTGGGTGTTACATGGAGCTGAAGGTGCCGTCCTTGCTCCCCAGCGGCAGTCTACAATACAGGGAGAGGAGCTTGTTACCCCCTCTGCCCAGCAGCAGTCTACTGTTCAGGGAGAGGAGCTGGTTACCCCCTCTCCCCAGCAGAAGCATAACCCACCAAGGGGAGACATTAAGCCCCTCACCAGCGCAGATGGGACCGCGGTCTCTGCGCCCAAGCTACAGGGAGTACGGAGGGTCAGCCCTGCTCCCCAGCGGCAGAATATTTTACCAGGAGGGAGAGTCTTGTCCCTCCTGCCCCAGCAGCAGCCTAGCCCACCAAGGGGAGACAGTAAACCCCACAACAGTGCAGATGGAACCATAATCTCTGCACCTGCACCACTGGAGATATGGACAGTCTGTCCTGGTCCCCAACAACAGGACAAGGTATTGGAAGAGAAGGCGGTTTGTTTTCCCGTAATACAAGAGAGGACGTCGCAGTGAGAGGAGCCTGTTACCCCTTCTCCCCAGCAACAGCTTTATCCAACCAGGAGAGAGGACACCCTGGTTACTTTTTTCCCAGACTATGGATTTCCCACTGGATACATGTGGCAGGAGAACACCAGGACAGCTACACCGGGTAAGAAAGGCCGACCGACTATCAGAGCCCCAGACCGATTGGAGGTCTAGAGTCTGGATAGTCTCTTTGGTAAAGGGGAAATGTAGCGGACTGGACCCTGTACCAGAGTCTGCCCCAGTTTCCTGGAAGGGACTGCTTGCTCGCCTCCTGCCCTGCGACTATGGCCCCATTTATGCTTGTCCTGTTTGAGCGGTGATACCCGGATAGCTCTGCTATGGAGCCCATTCGTATAATGAAAGACTATGGGAAAGACTTTAGCTCCATGGCAATTGAACTGGATGTGTGGTCTGAGCGCCATTCAATAATGTGCGCTCAGACCTAAGCTATCTGGGGATATGTTGCATGTATATGTTTTATGTAGTAATTGTAACATTGTGTAATTTTATGTCCTTTTGCAACCATGTGCTCAATGGAGTCTGCCTCTATCCTTGGATATATTGAGTGCTCAGACCTAAGCCATCTGGGGATATGTTACATGTCTGTGTACTGTAAAAGGTGGGACATTGTATATTGAATAGTGATGTCTGTCCTATTGTCCCCACATGTGTATTGGCGATTTCTCTTTGTCCTGAGAGATAATTGAATGACTCCTCGGTTGTCTCCAGGACAGAAGACATTGTGTATTCTCCTGCCTGTGGTGATTGCATTACCCATGTAGGGTGATTGTATCACAGGCAGAGGGGAGGGATATGCTGGGGGTGTGTCTGTATTGTCCCATTGTGTGTGATTGGCTGCTGTATCCCGTGTCGCAGTCTTCCTTCTGGTCCCCTAGGGAGTGTCCACCAGGTGGGAGACCTGCATAAATACCCGGCAGGTAGCCCTCAATAAAGTCAGAGTTCCTGTTTAACCCTCAAAGTGAAGTGTCGTCTCATTATTGGGGGATTTATTGCATGCTGTTCCAGTTTGACTGTTAGGAGAGCAAACCTATTCGTATGGTTTCTATTCAACTGTCTACAGCATCCAGAGACTTGAGAGGATTCGTATGCTTCTCAGGTTCAGTGATTGAGGTGTCTGCTAGAGCGCTTGGAGTCCTCAGGAAACGCTAGGAGCATCCTTTAACGGAGGTACCCAGTCGGGGTGCCAGGCGATCCGTTACAGCGGTGCATCATGTGATCCGGTATTTATATATGTATGGTCGGCGCCGGCCAATCACAGCCATGCCAGTACTAGGCCTGACTGAGGTGGCGTCCAAGTGCCCACAGCTTAATCACTTGTTGATTGGCTGCACTGCAGCCTTTCAACAATCTTTATTTAAACTCTGAACAACGAACACGGACTTTTGTGCTAATGTCAGTGTTCAGTTCGGGTACCCAGACACCGTAATGTTCGGTACAAACCCTAACAGTCCAGGTTCGCTCATCCCTAGCCCCGAGCAGACCACGGCCGCTGTATCACTGACCTGCACAATGGCTTTAGGTTCGTGTTCACACAGGACATTTTTGCACATCTTTGTGCTATACAGGAGAAGAGCCGCAGGAAGCCTACAATCACTTTCTCTTCAGAAGATGAGGTGTTATGAGGTAAGTCCCTGAGAAGCAGGACATATGAGGAGGACATGTAAGGATTCATGGTCGGGGTTACTTACAGCCGAGGAGGAGGGCGATTCCGGAGCTCGTCAGGTTGTTTATACTGTTCGTGGCTGTACAGGTGAAGGAGCCATTATCCTTCGAAGACACCGGGCTGATGGTGAGAACGCTTCTATCTGCACTTAGCACGTAATGTCGCTCCGAAGGCAGGGCCTCCCGTCCAGGCTCCAGGAGTAGCTGACATTTGTACCGCGGGCCGAACAGCGCAGAGACACCGAGTCTAATCCCGGCCAAACCAGTCCTGATGTGTTCACCGTCAGTGATATATCCGATATACCAACTGCAAATACAGAGGAAGGTATTAAAATGTATGGCAGTGTATGGAGGCCGTACGGCAGTGTATGGAGGCCGTACGGCAGTGTATGGAGGCCATACGGCAGTGTATGGAGGCTGTACGGCAGTGTATGGAGGCTGTACGGCAGTGTATGGAGGCTGTATGGAGGCCGTACGGCAGTGTATGGAGGCTGTATGGAGGCCGTACGGCAGTGTATGGAGGCTGTACGGTCGTGTATGGAGGCTGTACGGTCGTGAATGGAGGGCCTACGGCCGTGTATGGAGGCTGTACGGTCGTGTATGGAGGCCTACGGCAGTGGATGGAGGCTGTACGGCAGTGTATGGAGGCAATACGGCAGTGTATGGAGGCAATACGGCAGTGTATAGAGGCTGTACGGCAGTGTATGGAGGCTGTACGGCAGTGTATGGAGGCTGTACGGCAGTGTATGGAGGCTGTACGGCAGTGTAAGGAGTGTATATGGAGTCTGTATGGCAGTGTGTGGAATGTATATGGAGGCTATATGGCAGTGTATAAAGTATAAATTGCAGTGTATATGGCAGTATGTGGAGTGTATATTGCAGTGTATGGCATGTATATGGCAGTGTATAAAGCCAGTATAGCAGTGTGTGGAGTGTATATGGCAGTGTATGGAGTGTATATGACAGTGTATGAAGCTAGTATAGCAGTGTGTGGGGTGTATATGGCAGTGTATGGAATGTATATCGC
This sequence comes from Bufotes viridis, assembly GCA_033119425.1. Taxonomy (NCBI): domain Eukaryota; kingdom Metazoa; phylum Chordata; class Amphibia; order Anura; family Bufonidae; genus Bufotes; species Bufotes viridis. The sequence continues at coordinate 14,337 of JAKVIS010000818.1, read as the reverse complement.
AGTGTATGAAGCCAGTATAGCAATGTATGGCGTGTACATGGCAGTGTGTGGAGTGTGCATGGCAGTGTGTGGAGTGTACATGGCAGTGTGTGGAGTGTACATGGCAGTGTATGTCGTGTATATGGCAGTGTGTGGATTGTACATGGCAGTGTATGAAGTCAGTATAGCAGTGTGTGGTGTATATGGCTGTGTGTGGAGTGTACATGGCAGTGCATGAAGTCAGTATATCAGTGTGTGGTGTATAGGGCAGTGTATAAAGCCAGTATGGCAGTGTATGTCGTGTATATGGCAGTGTGTGGAGTGTATATGGCAGTGTGTGGAGTGTACATGGCAGTGTATGAAGCCAGTATAGCAGTGTGTGGTGTATATGGCAGTGTATGTCGTGTATATGGCAGTGTGTGGAGTGAGCATGGCAGTGTATGAAGTCAGTATAGCAGTGTGTGGTGTATATGGCAGTGTATGTCATGTATATGGCAGTGTGTGGAGTGAGCATGGCAGTGTATGAAGTCAGTATAGCAGTGTGTGGTGTATATGGCAGTGTATGTCATGTATATGGCAGTGTGTGGAGTGAGCATGGCAGTGTATGAAGCCAGTATAGCAGTGTGTGGTGTATATGGCAGTGTATGTCGTGTATATGGCAGTGTGTGGATTGTGCATGGCAGTGTATGAAGCCAGTATAGCAGTGTGTGGAGTGTACATGGCAGTGTATGAAGCCAGTATAGCAGTGTGTGGTGTATATGGCAGTGTATGTCGTGTATATGGCAGTGTATGGAGTGTATATGGCAGTGTATGAAGTCAGTATAGCAGTGTGTGGTGTATATGACAGTGTATGTCGTGTATATGGCAGTGTATGGAGTGTATATGGCAGTGTATGTCGTGTATATGGCAGTGTGTGGAGTGAGCATGGCAGTGTATGAAGTCAGTATAGCAGTGTGTGGTGTATATGGCAGTGTATGTCATGTATATGGCAGTGTGTGGAGTGAGCATGGCAGTGTATGAAGTCAGTATAGCAGTGTATGTCGTGTATATGGCAGTGTGTGAAGTGAGCATGGCAGTGTATGAAGTCAGTATAGCAGTGTGTGGTGTATATGGCAGTGTATGTTGTGTATATGGCAGTGTGTGGAGTGTACATGGCAGTGTATGAAGCCAGTATAGCAGTGTGTGGAGTGTGCATGGCAGTGTATGAAGCCAGTATAGCAGTGTGTGGAGTGTGCATGGCAGTGTATGAAGCCAGTATAGCAGTGTGTGGAGTGTGCATGGCAGTGTATGAAGTCAGTATAGCAGTGTGTGGTGTATATGGCAGTGTATGTCATGTATATGGCAGTGTGTGGAGTGAGCATGGCAGTGTATGAAGCCAGTATAGCAGTGTGTGGTGTATATGGCAGTGTATGTCGTGTATATGGCAGTGTGTGGATTGTGCATGGCAGTGTATGAAGCCAGTATAGCAGTGTGTGGAGTGTACATGGCAGTGTATGAAGCCAGTATAGCAGTGTGTGGTGTATATGGCAGTGTATGTTGTGTATATGGCAGTGTATGGAGTGTACATGGCAGTGTATGAAGTCAGTATAGCAGTGTGTGGTGTATATGACAGTGTATGTCGTGTATATGGCAGTGTATGGAGTGTATATGGCAGTGTATGTCGTGTATATGGCAGTGTATGGAGTGTATATGGCAGTGTATGAAGCCAGTATAGAAGTGTGTGGAGTGTACATGGCAGTGTATGAAGCCAGTATAGCAGTGTATGTCGTGTATATGGCAGTGTGTGAAGTGAGCATGGCAGTGTATGAAGTCAGTATAGCAGTGTGTGGTGTATATGGCAGTGTATGAAGTCAGTATAGCAGTGTGTGGTGTATATGGCAGTGTATGTTGTGTATATGGCAGTGTGTGGAGTGTACATGGCAGTGTATGAAGCCAGTATAGCAGTGTGTGGAGTGTGCATGGCAGTGTATGAAGCCAGTATAGCAGTGTGTGGAGTGTGCATGGCAGTGTATGAAGCCAGTATAGCAGTGTGTGGAGTGTGCATGGCAGTGTATAAAGCCAGTATAGCAGTGTGTGGAGTGTACATGGCAGTGTATGTCGTGTATATGGCAGTGTGTGGAATGTATATGGCAGTGTATGAAGCCAGTATAGCAGTGTGTGGAGTGAGCATGGCAGTGTATGAAGTCAGTATAGCAGTGTGTGGTGTATATGGCAGTGTATGTCGTGTATATGGCAGTGTGTGGAGTGTATATGGCAGTGTATGTCGTGTATATGGCAGTGTGTGGAGTGTATATGGCAGTGTCTGGAGTGTACATGGCAGTGTATGAAGCCAGTATAGCAGTGTGTGGAGTGAGCATGGCAGTGTATGAAGCCAATATAGCAGTGTGTGGCGTGTATATGGCAGTGTATGAAGCCAGTATGGCAGTGTGTGGAGTGTTGATTCCATGTGTCTGGAGTCTCCCCTAGAACTGATGCTTCCTCATACCTCCGCACATACAGCACAGGGTGGAGCACGCCATGATTTGCTCTTTGTATGGAATGAGGACAGCGATCTGCACCGCAAGGGTCTGATGAGATCAGGGGAACATGAGCGCCTACAATACCCCTACACAGAACGTACCCCTCTCATACCCGCACCCGCTCTAGACATTTTGGTCTTGGGTTCTCTCCGGATACTACACATGATATGGGGTATCTGCCAACTTTAGAATTTGACCCTAATTTGACCCCCGTATGAGACCATGGAGGGACCGGAGGGCGACCCTCAGACATCTCATGAGGCTTCTCTTACATGATACGGTCACAGTGATGGGGTCGCTGAGGTTGGAGCTGACCGGGTTCTCGATGCCACAGGTGTAGGACCCATTGTAAATCTCAGATATCGGGGTGAAGTCCAGGGATGATCCCCTGCAGGTGACATGGGGCTCGGTGCATATCGTCTTCTGGTCTCGGTAGAAGGTGTAAGTGGTCACAGTCTGATTCCCGGCGTCACACTGGAGGGTCACATTGGTGCCATTGATGACATATATGGAGTCAGATATAATCCTGAGGACGGGTTTATCCAGAGGAGCTGAGAAGAGAGAAGAACACGTCAGTCAGTACCAGCCGCCCGCCATATACCATTACACGCTGGTGTCTATGGGGACCCCGAGGCATCTGGCGTTCTGCCCCTCACTCTGTGTTCACACTGCATGCTATAAGGCTGCGTTTGTTACCTGGCACTTTTTATGCGGGACTGGTGTCGTCTGGCCGGGTCAGAGGTCAGTACACTGGAATGCAATGGGAACCCTTCTATCTCCTGACCCACAATTTATTCCTCTTTGGGGATACGTTTTTCCAGCAGTGGCGAGGAGCCATGGTGGGGGCCCCTGAGCACCTACAGTACAAGTGTCTAAGTCCTAGGCATCATGGACCCCCGCACTGATCTTCAGGCACTTTGATGAAGTCCTCGGTTTATGGACATGGTCTGTCTCGGCATGTGGACGTCCCGAATACCAGCATGAGGACTATTATTACTAGTGAAGTCTATGAGACTCGGGTCACATTTCTAGACCTTCTGATTTACCGAGTGACCTTACTAACACCACGGTACACGAGGAGTGAAGGTCTTGACATTTCATTCTAAGGAACCTGGCAAATAAAAAATCCAAAAGGTCAGAATTAATTCTACCTGAATTAAAAGTGTTCCAATTGGCCTGAAAATTGTTGTATGACCCTCTGAGGTCTCTTAGGATATCATTTGTCTCGTCTTTCTCTTATTTTTGGAATGTTCTCCCTTTCCCTTCGCCCCTGTCTCCCTTGTTCTTTATTGGGGGCAGATGCCATTTAAGCACACAGAGTTATTGTAGTCCCCAGAACAGGATACTTTCACACTTTTCTTGATTTGGCGCTATTCTGTTCCTGCTTTGTATCATACCTTGTATGTATTCCCAAAAGCAGTTTGCAGGTGGCACTGTTTAGTTATGCCCTGACTCAGCAGAGGGAATTAGCTTTCCCTTTGAGGGGAGCTTTCTAGTTAGTATTGCATCAGTCACTGCATAGTTTAGCTATACCTGCTGTTACGGTATAACCCGGTATAGTGAGGGTTAATACCGTTCGGGCGATTCCCTGGCGAAGAGCACAGCAACCCACAACCGCTGGAATCCACCGAACTGGAACCATACGAAGTCCTCCTTTCCTGGAACAGGCAAGAGAACGTTCTGACGTAGCAATTCCCCCAAGTACGAGACGAGGCTCCGTATTAATGGTTAAACAGGAATTCTTCTTTATTGAGGGCTACCTGCCCGGCATTTACGCAGGTCTCCCACCTGGTGGACACTCCCTAGGGGACCAGAAGGAAGACTGCGACACGGGATACAGCAGCCAATCACACACAATAGGACAATACAGACACCCCAGCATATCCCTCCCCTCTGCCTGTGATAGAATTACCCTACACAGGTTAATGTAATCATCACAGGCAGGAGAATACACAATGTCTTCTGTCCTGGAGACAATTGAGGAGTCAATCAATTATCTCTCAGGACAAAGGGAAATCGCCACACACATGTGGGGACAATAGGACACTACATATTCACAATCAATCCATTCAGGTTGACAACATATTAAAAATGACACGAATCAGACCAGGGGTTAAAAAGTTAAGGGAAAGTCCTATTTGACCAAATGAAGCATGGCTTTTCTGGTTCAAACTGGTTTTACAGAGCCCTCTCTCCTGGAGACAATGGGGAAAATAATCCAATTATATCCAGGGATAGAGGCAGACTCCATTGAGCACATGGTTGCAAAAGGACATAAAATTACACAATGTTACAATTACTACATAAAACATATACATGTAACATATCCCCAGATAGCTTAGGTCTGAGCGCACATTATTGAATGGCGCTCAGACCACACATATCCAGTTCAATTGCCATGGAGCTAAAGTCTTTCCCATAGTCTTTCATTATACGAATGGGCTCCATAGCAGAGCTATCTGGGGTATCACTGCTCAAACAGGACAGGCATAGATGGGGCCATAGTCGCAGGGCAGGAGGCGAGCAAGCAGTCCCTTCCAGGAAACTGGGGCAGACTCTGGTACAGGGTCCAGTCCGCTACATTTCTCCCCTTTACCAAAGAGACTATCCAGACTCCAGACCTCCAATCGGTCTGGGGCTCTGATAGTCGGTCGGCCTTTCTTACCCGGTGTAGCTGTCCTGGTGTTCTCCTGCCACATGTATCCAGTGGGAAATCCATAGTCTGGGAAAAAAAGTAACCAGGGTGTCCTCTCTCCTGGTTGGATAAAGCGGTTGCTGGGGAGAAGGGGTAACAGGCTCCTCTCCCTGCGACGTCCTCTCTTGTATTACGGGAAAACAAACCGCCTTCTCTTCCAATACCTTGTCCTGTTGTTGGGGACCAGGACAGACTGTCCATATCTCCAGTGGTGCAGGTGCAGAGATTATGGTCCCATCTGCACTGTTGTGGGGTTTACTGTCTCCCCTTGGTGGGCTAGGCTGCTGCTGGGGAGGAGGGACAAGACTCTCCCTCCTGGTAAAAGATTCTGCCGCTGGGGAGCAGGGCTGACCCTCCGTACTCCCTGTAGCTTGGGCGCAGAGACCGCGGTCCCATCTGCGCTGGTGAGGGGCTTAGTGTCTCCCCTTGGTGGGTTATGCTTCTGCTGGGGAGAGGGGTAACCAGCTCCTCTCCCTGAACAGTAGACTGCTGCTGGGCAGAAGGGACGGCACCTTCAGCTCCCGGGGGTACACACTGCCGCTGGGGAGGAAGGACAGCACCTTCAGCTCCCTGGGGTCACACTGCCGCTGGGGAGAAAGAACGACACCTTCAGCTCCCGGGGTACACACTGCGGCTGGGGAGGAAGGACGACACCTTCAGCTCCCGGGGTACACACTGCGGCTGGGGAGAAGGGACGGCACCTTCAGCTCCCGGGGTACACACTGCGGCTGGGGAGAAGGGACGGCACCTTCAGCTCCCGGGGGTACACACGGCCGCTGGGGAGGAAGGACGACACCTTCGGCCCTCTGTAACTCACACTGCCGCTGGGGGAAGGACGACACCTTCGGCCCTCTGTAACTCACACTGCCGCTGGGGGAAGGACGACACCTTCGGCCCTCTGTAACTCACACTGCCGCTGGGGGAAGGACGACACCTTCGGCCCTCTGTAACTCACATGGCCGCTGGGGGAAGGACGACACCTTCGGCCCTCTGTAACTCACACAGCCGCTGGGGGAAAGACGACACCTTCGGCCCTCTGTAACTCACACGGCCGCTGGGGGAAGGGACGACACCTTCGGCCCTCTGTAACTCACACGGCCGCTGGGGAGGAAGGACGACACCTTCGGCCCCCTGGACTTCACACTGCCGCTGGGGAGGAAGGACGATACCATCTGCCATGAACTGCAGGTACTCTGCTGTTAACCTCCTCACGAACTGCACAGATTTCTCCGAGGGGTTGGGTCCGAAGAAAATCAGCCGTGATCTCAGCACTCTGTCGAATTCCTCCTGCGTGTAGCTGGGTGCCATGCTTGTTCTCCTGAAGTTGGGTATGAGTGCTAGCGTTGCCCTCAATTTGTACTTCCACGAACGGTGTCTCCAAGCTGCTTTACCTCGCACTAGGACGCCATCCCACCGCTGCCACCAATGTAACGGATCGCCTGGCACCCCGACTGGGTACCTCCGTTAAAGGATGCTCCTAGCGTTTCCTGAGGACTCCAAGCACTCTAGCAGACACCTCAATCACCGCACCTGAGAAGCATACGAATCCTCTCAAGCCTCTGGATGCTGTAGATAGTTGAATAGGAACCATACGAATAGGTTTGTACTCCTAGCAGTCAGACTGGAACAGCATGCAATAAATCCTCCCCCAATAATGAGACGACACTTCACTTTGAGGGTTAAACAGGAACTCTAACTTTATTGAGGGCTACCTGCCGGGTATTTATGCAGGTCTCCCACCTGGTGGACACTCCCTAGGGGACCAGAAGGAAGACTGAGACACAGGGGATACAGCAGCCAATCACACACAATGGGACAATACAGACACCCCCAGCATATCCTCTTCCTCTGCCTGTGATACAATTACCCCACACAGGTTAATGTAATCATCACAGGCAGGAGAATACAATGTCTTCTGTCCTGGAGACAATTGAGGAGTCATTCAATTATCTCTCAGGACAAAGCGAAATCGCCAATACACATGTGGGGACAATAGGACAGACATCACTATTCAATACACAATGTCCCACCCTTTACAGTACACAGACATGTAACATATCCCCAGATGGCTTGGATCTGAGCGCTCAATATATAAAAGGATAGAGGCAGACTCCATTGAGCACATGGTTGCAAAAGATCATAAAATTACACAATGTTACAATTACTACATAAAACATATACATGCAACATATCCCCAGATAGCTTAGGTCTGAGCGCACATTATTGAATGGCGCTCAGACCACACATATCCAGTTCAATTGCCATGGAGCTAAAGTCTTTCCCATAGTCTTTCATTATACGAATGGGCTCCATAGCAGAGCTATCTGGGGTATCACCGCTCAAACAGGACAAGCATACATGGGGCCATAGTCGCAGGGCAGGAGGCGAGCACGCAGTCCCTTCCAGGAAACTGGGGCAGACTCTGGTACAGGGTCCAGTCCGCTACACCACGGTCCCATCTGCACTGTTGTGGGGCTTACTGTCTCCCCTGGTGCATTAAACTGCCGCTGGGGATGGAGACTGGGCTCCCAATTCCCTGTAAATCACACGGCCGATGGGGAATGGAGACGATGCTCTTCTCTCCCTGCAAAACATACTGCCGCTGGGGAGCAGGACCGACTGTCCCTACTCCCTTAAAATCCGGCTGCCGCTGGGGAGAGGGGGTAACAAGCTTTGTAACGGAACGCCTGCCACCCCGACTGGGTGCCTCCGTCGACCGATGCGCCTAGTGCTTGCCAAGGACCATCAGCACTGCACTCGACACCAGAACCACCTCAAACCCCACGAACCGCCTCAGCTTAGTTTGGGTTTCGCCGTACCTCTCCTTAGTCCAGAGAGCGAAACAGGAACAAGAACAGCTCTCACAAGAGCGAGGGAATATACTCTGGAGAGTATAATGATTATAGCAATCCCCAGAGTGTAGTTCTCCAATCCCCAAACATGAGCCCAGACTTCATGAAGGGTAGAACAGGACACTTTAATGACAGCCAGCACTCACAATTTATACAGATCCACAGGCCCGAGGCACACCCCTCTGCCTGGGATACAGTTAACTCAGACAATAGACTAACTTAATATACATATACAGTTCAGGTGGTCTAACATTATAACGCAATCAAACAGATCCCCCAGTGTCTCAATGATGAATAGGAAGAGAGGAGACACATGTGATGGGATTATCTCCTGAGTGTATCAGAGGGTGATCTCTCTTCTACCCCAGAGTCAGCTACTTAATCCCATCACTAGCACAACAGAACAAAGGGACAAATGAACCAACACCTTTCCTGGGAGCCTCAGTGCAGAGTTAACCCTTCTTGTATAGCTGGGTTCACCCCTGCACCTTCAATGGACAACAGGAACGATAAGGCCTATAAAGTCCACACATAAATCAGGGCTCACTGTTCCTTGTAACCCCCAAGAGGTCTGAGGGGGTCTCCATGGTTCTGGGTCCATAGTCCGTAGGAAGGAGGCTAGCTCTCAGTCTTCTCCAGCAGCCCCAGTGATGGTTCAGTCCGTCACATTTCTCCCCTCCCAACAGTAGACTAACGAGGTATCTGACCTCCTGTCGGTCAGTGCCTTGGTTAGTCCAGCAACCCACCCACAAAACATAATCAACAGAGTGGCCCACCCCAAGAATTGGTTATTGCACCTGGGGTAGTGGGTAGCTTGTTCATGTCCAGGGGCTCCACCACAGCTCTGGGGGTACTAGCCTTCCGGATCAGTGGGTTGCTGAGTGGGTAGAGACCAGCGGTACTCTGCCCTGGTGCCAGCGCTACCACGGGAATAGCCTGGTTGGAGCCCAGCTGAGGAGAAGGGTTAGCACGCTCCTCCCTCTGGACCTGGTGTTGCTGCTGGAGGAGAAGACAGGCCATCTCCCTTTGGATATACAGCCCTGCTGCTGGGGAACAGGGCCGACTGTCCCTACCCCCTGTGGTTTTGGCACAGAGACCACGGTCCCATCTGCACAGGTGTGGGGCTTATCATCTCCCCTTGGTGGGCTGGGCTGCCGCTGGGAAGGGGAACGAGGTTCTCCCCTCCTGGTAGAATACTCTGCCGCTGGGGAGCAGGAACGAGGCTCTCCCCTCCTGGTAGAATACTCTGCCGCTGGGGAGCAGGAACGAGGTTCTCCTCCTGGTAGAATACTCTGCCGCTGGGGAGCAGGAACGAGGCTCTCCTCCTGGTAGAATACTCTGCCGCTGGGAGCAGGAACGAGGCTCTCCCCTCCTGGTAGAATACTCTGCTGTTGGGGAGCAGGACCGACTGTCCGTACTCCCTGTAGCTTGGGCGCAGAGACCACGGTCCCATCTGTGCTGGTGGGGGGCTTAGTGTCTCCCCTTGGTGGGCTACGCTGCCGCTGGGAAAAGGGGGTAATAAGCTCCTCTCCCTTACACACCTTCAGCCGCTGGGAGAGGGGTAACAGGCTCCTCTCCCTGACACTCTCTCTGCTGGTGGAGAGGGAACTGACTGTCTCCCTTCCAATAATGCGCTCTGCCGCTGGGGAGTGAAACCGGTGGTCTCTCCTCCCTGTAATGTACTCTGCCGCTGGGGATCTGGGCCGACTGCCCAGCATCCCTGTAGGGCCGGTGGAGAGACCGCAGTCCCATCTCTACCTGCCATCTGTGGGTCTTCCCAGGACCAGTCTATGAGGTCCCTCAACATTTGAGAGTAGGGACCACCTGCATCTGAACCCGGTAACTCCGGCTGCTGCTGGGGATCGGGGCCAGCTTCCCAGCATCCCGGTGGGCCCGGTGGAGAGACCTCAGTCCCATCTCCACCTGCCTGTTGTGGTTCCTCGCAGGACCAGTCTATGAGGACCCCTACTTCGGGTTCCTCTGGCCGCCTCCGAGGGAAATGGTTAACCTCCTCGAATGGAGCCTCTCTTTGGCTGCTATAACGCTCCTTCTGCTGAGCATACTCCATCTTTTTCGCCATCCGGAATTCTCGGTCCAGCCTTGTGTTTCGCTCGGCCATGACCTGGTTCCAGATCACCCGGCGTGTCTCCATGGGTACATCATCCCCATACTGGGCCACTCGGTGCCTTACTTCGGCCAGCAAATTATCTCCAGAGCCTTCCATACTTGTCTGCTCCAAGTCGCTGGATCCCTCTGCTCCCAGGGGCGCTGTACGGATACTAGCGTTACCCTCAGTCCACAAACGGTGTCTCCGAGCTGCTTCTCCTCGCACTAGGACGCCATCCCACCGATTGCCACCAATGTAGCGGAGCGCCTGCCACCCGACTGGGTGCCTCCGTCGACCGATGCGCCTAGTGCTTGCCAAGGACCATCAGCACTGCACTCGACACCAGAACCACCTCAAACCCCACGAACCGCCTCAGCTTAGTTTGGGTTTCGCCGTACCTCTCCTTAGTCCAGAGAGCGAAACAGGAACAAGAACAGCCCTCACAAGAGCGAGGGAATATACTCTGGAGAGTATAAGGAATATAGCAATCCCCAGAGTGTAGTTCTCAATCCCCCAAACATGAGCCCAGACTTCATGAAGGGTAGAACAGGACACTTTAATGACAGCCAGCACTCACAATTTATACAGATCCACAGGCCAGGGGCACGCCCCTCTGCCTGGGATACAGATAACTCAGACAATAGACTAACCTAATATACATACACAGTTCTGGTGGTCTAACATTATAACGCAATCAAACAGATCCCCCCAGTGTCTCAATGATGAATAGGAAGAGAGGAGACACATGTGATGGGATTATCTCCTGAGTGTATCAGAGGGTGATCTCCTCTTCTACCCCAGAGTCAGCTACTTAATCCCATCACTAGCACAACAGAACAAAGGGACAAATGAACCAACACCTTTCCTGGGAGCCTCAGTGCAGAGTTAACCCTTCTTGTATAGCTGGGTTCACCCCCGCACCTTCAATGGACAACAGGAACGATAAGGCCCATAAAGTCCACACATAAATCAGGGCTCACTGTTCCTTGTAACCCCCAAGAGGTCTGAGGGGGTCTCCATGGTTCTGGGTCCATAGTCCGTAGGAAGGAGGCTAGCTCTCAGTCTTCTCCAGCAGCCCCAGTGATGGTTCAGTCCGTCACAAGCTTCTCTCCCATACATACTTCCAGCCTCTGGGGAGGGAGACCGTCTGTCTCTGCTCCCAATACAGTGTCCTGCTGCTGGGGAAAGGAGACTGGGCTCTCTATTCCCTGCTGGACACTCTGCCGATGGGAAATGGAGCCTGGGCTCCCAATTCCCTGCACTTGACTCTGCCGCTGGGGGACAGGACCGACTGTCTCTGCCCCCTGTAACTCAGCCTGCCGCTGGGGAGTGGAGACTGGGCTCCCAATTCCCTGCAGGACAGGTGGAGAGACCTCGGTCCCATCTCCACCGGCCACCTGGGGTTCTTCCCAGTAGACCTCCACAATATCCTCCCAGCTGAAGGGCTCTGGACCTGGGTCTGACACTCTGCTCTCTCGCTGAGCCCTCTCACTGGAGTGGAACAGCTGCTGGTAGTCCTGTTCCAGCTCCATCTCCCGGGTCACCAGGTGGACCAGGTCTTGCTCAATTTTGTGAGTGTCGTCCCAGTCATACCTGCTCTCCCGCCACTCAAAGAGGTCCCTGAACCGGGCTTGTGTAGGGCTCCCAAACTCCAGCTCTGAAAAAGTCTCCCATAACAAGCCAGGACCATCAAACTCCTCTCCCTCTGGCATGTCATGCTCGGTCTGTCCGGGGTAGGTACCGAGCTTCATACCACCAGAGTGCCTGGTAGGCATCTTCCAGCCACATCTCCCGCCTTACCAGGTGCTTCAGGTCTTCTACCCACTCTTCCAGGGGCTGCTCTCTAGGAAGGGCATCCGCAGGAGCTACTCGCTTCTGCTGTCGCTGCTCGTCCTTGAGGAGCCTCTCGTCCCGCAGATACTCCACAATACCCAGTGCCTGGTACCAGATGCCTTTGCGGACTGCATCTCGGTCATCCATGACACCCTCATCATACTCCACTAGTGGTTCCATACCGGTGCTGTACTGGGACACGCTTTGCCCTCAAATTGTAAAATCACGGTTCCTTCTGTTGCTGTCCTTCTGGCTGTAGGAACGATCCCGCTGCTTGCCACCAGTTGTTACGGTATAACCCGGTATAGTGAGGGTTAATACCGTTCGGGCGATTCCCTGGCGAAGAGCACAGCAACCCACAACCGCTGGAATCCACCGAACTGGAACCATACGAAGTCCTCCTCTCCTGGAACAGGCAAGAGAACGTTCTGACGTAGCAATTCCCCCAAGTGCGAGACGAGGCTCCGTATTGATGGTTAAACAGGAATTCTCACTTTATTGAGGGCTACCTGCCCGGTATTTATGGCGGTCTCCCACCTGGTGGACACTCCCCTAGGGGACCAGAAGGAAGACTGCGACACGGGATACAGCAGCCAATCACACACAATGGGACAATACAGACACCCCCAGCATATCCCTCCCCTCTGCCTGTGATACAATTACCCTACACAGGTTACTGTAATCATCACAGGCCGGAGAATACACAATGTCTTCTGTCCTGGAGACAATTGAGGAGTCATTCAATTATCTCTCAGGACAAAGGAAAATCGCCAATACACACGTGGGGACAATAGGACAGACATCATTATTCAATATACAATGTCCCACCCTTTACAGTACACACAGACATTTAACATATCCCCAGATGGCTTGGATCTGAGCGCTCAATATATCCAAACAGCGCTCAGATGCCACAAACTACAGTCAAATCGCCATGGGGTTTAAGTTTAGCATGGGCTGATGAGAGGGCCCATAATCCTGGGGCAAGAGGCTGGCAATCTGTCCCCTCCAAAACCCAGTGGCGCGGTTGGTTTCGCCACAGTGGTGTAGGGTTGTGCCTCTCTCTGCTCCTTTTTTCTCTCGTTATGGAATCTCTGGTGGAGTCCCGATGATGCATGAGAAGATCTACAATATTCTGTACAAGGAGACAGGACTTGGATTGTGACCATCGAAGAGGAAGCGAGCAGACCGATCCCGGCCAGTGATGTCCCTGACAGAGGACATCCTCCATTAGGGCGGTTTCATGCTACGTTTCTACAGAACCTCTCCATTTCTTTTGGTTTCATAGATCATTTTATGGACCCACCAGATTGGCAGAACTTTTTAGGGTTAGCGCTCCCCTTTGGCCTAAATGTAAAGTCGCCACAGGGAATTTATTCCATCTGATGTGGAGGATATTCAGGGAAAACACTTCCGAGATGATAAAATTAGGTTTAGAGATAACGGCATCAGATAATTGGTGATTTTATGAAGAGACCCGCAGTGTCGGCAAAGTTCTCTCATATCAGGAAGTATGACAGGTCAGATGGGCACCGGACGGTTGGGGGTCTCTGACTGCACAGACTTTGTTGCCATGGGGTTTGGGAGAATAAACCCCTTCCCCTTTTTCCTGGACATCTATGCATTCCGCATGAGGTGATTTATGGTAAGGGAGGTAGGAGCGTGCCCGGAGACCAGGGTTCATCACCCCCCTTGGGTTACCTAACATGGTTGGTTGCTTCTTTTCCCCTCCCATCTAGGAAGGGTTAAATAAGGCGGCCTTACCGGCCTTTCGCCTGCTGCCCGTCACGTCCCACCCTCCCGCCCTACATTTCGTTTTGCTTAATTGGCTGGCGTTTTTGTTCTTCTGTAGATTATGATAAAACGGTTGATTTGGGAGAACTGAAGGTGGACTTGCCCAATAGGAGCCGGGTGGTCGGCGACCTGACCCTAACCTGAGGTGCGGTTTAGATGGAATTAAACCAGATGACGGTGGAATAAGATTTGATGCACACCTAATAAAGAGCTGGGACGACTCTTCACCGGCAGAGGAGGGTGGAGGAGTGAAGAGGACGAGGATCTGATCTCTGCACAGTGAGGATTACATCACAGGTCACATATAGGCGGTAGTCTACGTACCGTACACCCGCAGCCGGTATTCTGTAGTTACAGATGTTGTAGAACCTGGAGCTAGTACAGTCAGAGTATAAGACCCTTCATTAGTGGAGGAGACGCTGTCGATACTCAGGGATCCGTTCACATAAAGCTGACATTTTCCAATCAACTGATCGAAGCAACGAAGAGAAGGGAAGTTCTGCGCCACAACGTTAATGTTAAATATCCAGGTTATAGCAGAATTTTCTGAGAGTGGAG